>JANJYP010077787.1:0-15426 GCA_024605115.1 Rastrelliger brachysoma
TTATCAATATTTCAGTGCTGCTCAGTCAAGAACCAGTATCAGTTTAGTACCTGTTCTTGAAACCTATCCTTAGTGAGTATTTTGGTGAGTGTGTGACTATTTGGGTCAGAGATACAGTCAGAGTGTATCAAACTCTCCAGAGCTCAGTTTTTTCTATTGCTTGTTTACTTTTTTTAAAATCCCAGTGTAAAACTAAAAGCCAGAGGTCTCAGGTTATAATCCAGAGCAAATCAATTTCAGATCTCTAGTGGCCCCCTGCTGCTTACTTTAATCAGTGTCAGAGCTTGACCATTATCAATCCACAAAGTGTTATTGTATGATGGAAAAAATTATGTGGTCTCAAAAATCCATATTTACATTCTGTCAAAGCAAAGTAGTTGACAAAGATGTGAACAAGTTACATATTCTCAAAAATCACTGCATTAATAATGTTTTTCACAACTGTCAATGTGATGCTTAACATGTATTTAATTCAGTTTTTGCTTTATCCAACTCCAGAGCATCAAAACTATTTTGGGGTAGATGACAATCTGGGACCTGTGGCAGTCAGTATCCGAAGGGAGAGGCTGGACGATGGGAAGGAGAAAGAAGGCATGCAGTACAACTATCGGGTCACCTTCAGAACCAGCCAGGTAATTTTAATGTACTGACATTCATTCTTTCTGTCCTGCTTGTTGTTGCAAGTCAATGAAGAATTATTACAGATGCATGGCAGCAGAAACCAGCATGATTTCTGATGCCTATGCTTTTAAAGGGTTTTTCACAAACACTGAAGTCAGTAAGACACGCTAAGATTACTCAGCTCAGGGCTCAGTCAGGCAGTGCAAGAGTGCAGGAATGCTTCACTACGCCTGAAAACAAGCGCAGACTTCCCTCAGCTCTCCCTTCCTAAATCTGCTCATAGCACCCTAATATGTCCAGTGATTCAGTACCAGTTGGCCAGTCATGCAGACACTGATGCAGTCCATCAGTCAGTGTGATCGCCTTTACCCGCTCTCACTCTCACACACCCATGCGCAGACACATACGCATGCGCATGCACACACTGCATGATTAATCCACAAACTAGGATGCACAGTCCCACAGTCCCTGGTGGTACAGAACCCTCTCCTTGATTGATGCTGGGTGGTCTCATCCACTGAATAATTCAGGTGTAACAGATGCATCAGGCAGGGAAATGTCACTGATATCTAGTGCCATTCTTGGTTTGAAGCACCACTCCCACGATAAAACAATGTATCTGGGTCATGCTTGCCCTGCAAAGTAGCACGCAGACAATGTTTGAACTCCCCAGCCACTCGAGTGTCTATTTGCATGTACTCCTATCATTTAGCCTGAGCGCTTTCTGCTTTGCTGTCCTATCTCACTCTCCCTTCCACTGTCTGTTAAGTAATCTGATTTTTAGATTGGCTTGCCATTGGACAGCCATCGACCATTGACATTCATGTCTGCTGGCTGTGCAGATGTAAATGAGATTTATGTGCGTAAATGTGTCTGTAATGTTCCAAACAACAACACTGGGATGCAGAGTGGGTGTTTTGAAGCTGTTTGGTTCAACATTTACTGGAACATTAATGATCTTAACAGTAAAATACCACTTAACATCTAGCGTTCAGTTATCCTGCCTTAATTATTGAGAACTTGAGTTCCTAATGCTATCCAATGGAACCATAATGGAGCCATTGCTCTTAATAATATGGCATACTACAAAAGCATATTATAAATGGCTCACACAACAACGAGCATAACAGCCTAAGCTCATTTCTAATTTAGGATCTACAACTAAAAGGCTCAAGCCATAAACAATAAAAGTGAAATAAATCAAAGTAAAGGGTTACAGACACAATGTCCCACATAGTAAGTATGCAGTGCACACACCGACTTAACCCGAATATACTGTACAAGAACCTCAGAAGACAAACAGAGAGTTAATTAACCGAATGAATCTTCACCATCTGTGTCTCCTGTCAGCTGACCACACTCCGTGGAGCCATCCTGGAAGATGCTATTCCATCTACAGCGAGACATGGGACAGCCCGTGGCCTGCCACTGAAGGAAGTGCTTGAATACGTCATCCCTGAACTCAATATTCAGTGCTTGAGGCTGGCCCTCAACTCCCCAAAGGTCCCGGAGCAGCTCCTCAAGCTGGACGAGCAGGGGGTGAGTACAGACTCATGATGGTGATGATGATGATGATGAAGATGATGATGATTTAGCAGCAATGGAGTAATCACAGGATATGTGTGTTGATCAAGGCAGCATACTAATAGGGAAAAGAATTTTGACATTTTGGGAAACACACTTATTGCTTTCTATACATAAGCTGAAGTGTAGAAACTGTGTGGTTTTACCTATAGGTATGTGCTGAACTCTTCCTAGTGGCTGCACACTGGTTTACTGGAGTCTTGTCGTCCAAGTGCGAGGTTACCAGGCAACTACCTGAAACTCCAGGAAGTCATTGTGCCAGGAGTATAGTCTGGCAGTACCTCCCATAAAATCACCTACTGTGATCAAATTAAACAAGAAAGAATAATCAGTGTTAATTAGTGAGTCTTAGAATTGCTGCTAGGTGGATTTTGTTTACTTTGGATTGAACCAGGCTAGCTTTTCCCTCCCTGCTTTCATTCTTTATGCTGAGCTAGACTGACTGGCTATGACTGGCTGTACCTTCATATTTGTCTTTTCATCTAACTTTTGGCAAGAAAGCATATAAACGTATATTTTCCCAAAATGTCAGACTACTGCTTTAAGGAAGGAAAAACCTTTCAGTCTCACCCACACAGATTTTCAAATTGTGTTACTTTGAAGCCATCACTGCCACATTGTGAACAGTATTTTAGAAGAAAATGAATGGTGTAATATATTCATGTCATGCTATAGACTTTATATTTCAGGCATGTGCCTATGTTTCAGACATCTGTATCAACTATAGAAGGAATCTGGGGTAGTATTAACTTCAAATGGAGCCTTTGTCCCATATGTGGGCTGGTTATTTTCGATGAACACTGGCTCCCGGTTGGAAGCACAGGACAGCCAATATAAAGAGAATCAATATGAATCCCACACTCTGTCTAGCCAGCAACAACTTCTTTGACACCCTTTTTCTGGAAACTCAGACACAATCTAGAATAGCTCACTTTTTCACAACTTACCTCATCTGAGAGCCGGTGATTTGGTATTCTGCCTGCATGGTGCATGAAGGGTGTCATCTTGCATTATCTCTGTTTGCATAAAACGGCTATTAGTGACAGGAGCTCTCTATATTCACAGGTGTCAGAGATGAATTCATTGCGTGATCTTAAGGCCTTTAATTTCTAATATAATGAAAAGGCAAGATGGAAAATGTGTGAGTGGGCGAATTTGCAAGTGGTGCACTGCTTGTCTTGCTATCAGAGAATTGGCTTCTTATTAGTGTAATTACATTCGTTAGCATAAGCCCATCCTTCCAATTGACAGGGGACAGACTCTTATAATAGACTATGTCAAGCCGTGTCTTTCTTGAATATTAAGATTTTGTTACACACATAAACAAGAGGAGTATAGTGGTCTCTCCAAAACAGGTTAAATGCCCTTAAGATGATGCGAGACTTTGTGTTTCTAATTATTGCAAAGTATCTTTTCGAATGCTCTGGAAAGTTATTCCTGCCAAAACTTCAGGAACTGATATTGCATGCGGGAGTTTGTTTACCTGCTGTACAACTCCCCATGCCTTTACAGTCTGCAGATACTGACTTTGATGTAAGACTGAAACTGACACATGAGAGAGAAAAAAATGCAATAAAGTAATCCAAGTAACCTTTTCCACTCTCAAACTACTTTCAGAGGAGGAGAGCCCGGACTAAGTGGGGCTTAAAGCTCTTCCAACTGGCACTCCTCCTCACAGACCTCAAACCAAATGCCCAGTGGAGGCCAGTTTTATATTTGGACATCAGTATTTTTGTACACTCCTGTTTTAATCATTAATGTTATGCTTGCCGTGCAAATGTTTAATATGTCAAGCACCCTGCAATCTACTTTTTAACCAAGCTGGACTTTCACCACCCATCTAATGTGTTTAGGCGAGGAAGCTAATATTGGACAGGAAGAGCTGCAACTGAGAAAAGCAGAGTAGTCTGCCAGGCCTGTTTTGTTTGAGTGCATAAAGTTTTCTACTACATTTAGAAAGCTTTATCTGGGGAATATTTCTGTGTATGCACAGCTACGCAGTAATGTTAGCCCTCTACTTGTGTGTGTGTGTGTGTTTGTGTGTGTGTGTGTGAGGCTTTTTCATGTTACTATGAGCAGAAAGCATGCCTTGTGAGTGAGAGTATCCTGGAGCAAAACAACCTTCGCAATATCCCGATGATCAGTTCTGCAGAAAGAATATCGCTGAAAGCAGTGTTGGAGACTGTACTGTAATGGGCCTGGATGTAAAAAAAGAACATGTGAATGTATATTGTATGTATTTAAAATGCTATTGATATAAATAGCTACTATTTCAATCCAAAGACTAAAAGCTGTAAAAAAAAAAAAAAAAAATGCAGTATTTTGTGACACTCAGTTACATTTAGTTACTATTAGTTTCAGAATTAAAATATAATTTTCAGCTTTAATATCTTATTCTTGATGTCAAAAGAAGGGATCTGATAAAGATAAAGGGTAGCCCAGAGGAGAATGCTGACATCTCAGAAAATGTGACCGACTTAATAGTGTTTGGTGATAGCACAAACAATATCAGCGAGGTCAGAGAAAGGCTGCTAACCTTTCCTCCTCAGTAATGTTGAACAAAATACCACCTTACTCATGTAGAAAGCTGTTTTTATTGCACATCCTGTCTTTGCAGCCACTTTTTCTGACCCACATCCCAACATGGACATGAATATAAACACAAAATCACTTCAGATAAAAAAATGTGTGACATTGCGCGATTACCAACGTCGTTCTCCAATTTTTGCAGTGGTCTTTTGATAGTCAACATGTTAAAGCTTTTACAGAATCATAAATCAGTCCCGATGCTTGCAGTGACACCACAACTCTGAAGTGTAATTCAGGCTTAAGTGAGATTTGTTCCACAGGCTCAAGAGAGTAATCTACCACCTACCGAGGCTGTTATTGCAGCACCATAACTCGCTTCTCCCTTATGTAAATCAATCCCCTGTCATGGTATTGAAACTTGAGGATTAACTGCTGAACTTTTGTAGTGACCAGAATTTTTCCACCTTCATTTATTTCCCACTCCTTCATTTCTATTTTTAGATTGCAGTAGCTGCAGTAGCTGTTTGTGCAGCGGTGCATGATGATGGTAGGGAAGTTTTTGGAAGCTATATTTTGGGTTTGTGCTTGCATTGAGACACTGCACGACAGACAGATGTCACAGTGATGTTGCGTGTCACTTTGGGACACTGCTGTATCATCATCTCGTAGCCACTTAGTAGTCTGTGGGACTTCAATGTCAGCACAGGTCGAGAACCTGACACTCAGCACATAGGGAGACCAGCATGTCCTACCAGACAAAATGACAGAGTAGCAAACAGACTTGGACCGCAGCTCTTACAGCTCTTTCACTCACTGGGCCTGTAAGTAGTCAGCAGTTGGCTTTGAGGGGTTTCCTGTGTTAGGTAGATGTACAGCATAGATTACTTAATCACTGACCTCAGCCTGGTGTCCCTATAGGCATTCATTGTCAGGCCATTAACACCACTGTCAGTCCACAGCAACACCGGAGCAGATCGACATGTACCAAAGTCAGCCAAGCTAAATGGAAGGAAGGGAGCGTAGAAACCTCTCAAAACACTAATACAACAGAAAACTCCACGTAATGCATGCAGAGTAGTCTCAGGACAATACTTACTAATTAAAAAATACAAAAGAAACCATTTAAATTGTATATTCAGCAAAAAGAAAGTGACCCTAACACACTCCATAACAATGCCCTCACATACAGAGAGACCATAGAGAGGAGCTCCTTCAGCCAGCTGGTTCTAGGAATCTATTCACAAAAGCCCCAAGACAGAAAGTCCATTAGACTACACCAAAATATAAGAAAATGAAAGAGAAAACTATTTGCATATTGTACAGAATTAACCAAAAAACCAGAGCAAGCTGAAATGCTATTCATCCCTAAATAGAGAATACTCAGCAGCAGATTACCTGACCACTGTGACCAGTCCAAAACTGAGACCATTTTCAACCATGAAATACAACCACCATGAAGACTGTCAATCACCTGCTTACCCCTGCACTGATCAATTACACTGTGATTTTTTTGGTACAGCAAAATCACAACTTTTTGTTGTTTTTAATTGCAATTCAAACATTGGTTCCAATTAAGGAGTATAGTATATAGGAATAAACAAAATTAATGCTTTATTTTAGCAACTTGTACCATTTGACACGTGTAGTGTTTTAACTAATGACAAATCCAAATGGGATGTTGCTGTTTTTTATGGATCCTCTATTAGAAGCTAATGCCACCAAAAGACATCAAAGGCACACAATGAGTGACACCTCAGGAGTCTTACTCATGCATGTGTTATATCTGCTGATTCTCAGCCAGTGACAAATTCCCACCAAAGGGCAATGTGATTGTCCTTGCCATCAGCCTGTCTGTTAAGAGGAGCATGAGGTTAAGTGAGCCCCTATAATGCAGGATGAAAAAAGAAGGACCACATCGAAGCACATCATGCCATTTTCACTGGGCTTGATGGTATAATGGCTTTCTGTCACTGCAGGAGCTTTAGTACAAAGCAGACCGCCTGATAAAGGAAGTCACCATGACAACAGTGCCAGGAGCACACCGGGAACTGATAACCTGTAAGGGAGGAAAAAGACAATACCAATTTGTTACCATATATAGATCGTCTGTTGGTTTTCACATTCACAGGAACCTTGTCGTCTTGCTATATTGACATTTTGACCTGCCGTCAATATCAAGGTGCTGTCCTCAGCTGTGAATATTGGGCAACAGGTGCCAAACGCAAGGTCGCTATTTTTTTCGTTTATTCTACCCCCTTTGACTCACTTTCTTGGCCGACATCAGGGAGCTGTAAGCCATAAAAGATTCATGTTGGTAGAAAGGGCTCTCACTCTCACCGTGCAAAAATCACTCCGGATGTTTTATTTCTTACTGTCCATTCACAAGACAAGTTCATATCAGACCTGTAATTTGTGGATAGTATTAATGCTCCAAGTAAAAATCTGTGAGATTTGACTGACTTGTCTGTGTCCCTTTTGCTGTACGAGACATAAATCGTTATTCTCTGTTGAATAACAACTGAATCGAGAGTAATATTAGTGGGGGTTGGAAAAATCCATATTTTTTTGTCATCTTGTGCCTGTGACTATTATTTTAGTGCTACAGTGAAGAATCTACAAAACAACAATATTGCATTAAAATGCTACTGCTTGCAGCTCATTGAGTTTTCTGCCATAAACCAGGGCAATCCTGCCTTATGTCTCTAATTTACTCCTTGTTGCTTCACAGCTGCTCTTAAGTAGCAGCTATTAGCTTGGCTTGATTTATGCTCTCCTCTGAGCTCCTGAGAGTTCATAGCCTGGCTTTATAAAAGGGGATTTCAGCTCTCTCACAGAAAGGTTATGAAGGCCTTCACATTAGCTGTGACATGATGGAAAATGGGCTCTCACATGCTTTGAGTGCATAATGTACAGTATGCATGAGTGTGGCGTGCTTGCTACATATCAGCTACAGGAAATGATACTTACTCACTGAGTGTCTGTGTATGTTCCTCATTGCAGCTAAGCTTCCAGCACAAGGTGGGAGTGCTTTACTGTAAGGCAGGCCAGAGCACAGAGGAAGAGATGTACAATAACGAGAGTGCTGGACCGGCTTTGGAGGAGTTTTTGGATTTACTAGGACAGAGAGTTCGCCTCAAAGGCTTCACCAAGTACAGAGCTCAACTGGATAACAAGAGTAAGATAAATGCATGCATTACACACACACCAAACTAAACATTCACAGAGCGAAAGCCCACACATTTCTAATCCTGCTGAGTGCAGATGCTCCATTTTGTTACATATGGGATTCTTTGAGCCTGCAAGCTTTTTTAAAGCAATCTATCTTTAATCTTGGTCCAGAGTCATGTTTGATCATATCATCAGATTATCTAAAACAATGGCCATTTGTCATGAGGCCTGAGACCTTAACTACCTCGTCCTGTGTTACAGCGGACTCCACCGGCACACACTCTCTCTACACCACCTACAAGGACTATGAGCTGATGTTCCACGTGTCCACCATGCTCCCCTACACGCCCAACAACAGACAGCAGGTCGGTAAACTTCACCCATCTCACACTCTATCCCCTCCAGCAGACCACCATGTCTGCCTGCCTGTGCGGTGGACCTGTGTCTGCGGTAGTAATAAGTCCCTGAGCTAAGCTTCCTCTTTTAGGATATCTTCAATTCAGGCTTCTGCCAATCTTTCCCAGAGGCTTATTCCGCCACGGTAATGACCTATCAGTTGAAAGCATGAGCATTGCCATGGTAACCGTACCCCATAGTAGGATTTTAATCAATGTATCCCCAGGGGCTGGACTTGACATTGTATTAGATGTGCTTCTATGTCTGTCTGCGCTAACAAGTGGAATTAAGTGGATGCAGTGGTGGACTAGTGAGCGATGGCCCGATAGAGCTGCGATTACACAAGTTAACCATCTCAGTCTCTGCATCGCTATTATGAAAGTAGTGTTTTGAGCCCATAAAAAAACAACACAATCATGCTGTGTTATTAAACAGTGAATAAGGGAGGGGAGGGGAGGAGAAGGGCAGGAGAAACCACAGAGAACTAATCTCTCATGTGCATCAAAAAATGTTTGATTGCCAGGATTTTCTGGAGCTTCTTTCTCTTTTCTTTTCTTTTCTTCTCCTCCAATTATATGTGAGGTAGCGGGGGTGTTTAATTTAATCCCCAGCGGTAATCTTTCAGCAGAGCTCGCCCCACTCATCCCTTCATCCTTTCCAATTCACCTCTGCACCCTCTAATCCTGCTTGTTTCGGGCTCTTCCTGACCCTCGCTGACAACTTTATACCAAACATTCCATGACTATCTGCACAATCCAACAAAACAAGAAGTCTAAATTAGGTTTAGGGGGAATATATCTCCTTCACCCTAAAAAACCTTTATCCTGTTTTTGGACATTACAGTTCAGGTTTAAAACATCCGATTCCATCAGTGAGTCAACCTGCAAACTAGCTCTGTAAAAGGTTTGGTTTACAGCAACAGACATATATTAAGTTTGACTCTTGAGATTGAAATGTTATAGAGAGCAGGGAGAAAGCGAATGCACGGTTAAGTAAAGGTTTGGTCCGAAATTGATTTGCTGCACCTTGAAACGTATAGGAGAAAATTGTTTTCGCTCCATTCTTAGTCTAAAGGAATAAATGTCATTTTAAATGTGTACATTATTTATTCACTATGTGATGCATTTTCTTCTTGTGTTTAACTTATTTCTCTCTTTTTTTTGTAGTTATTAAGGAAGAGGCATATTGGCAACGATATTGTCACTATAGTATTCCAGGAGCCCGGGGCCCTTCCTTTTACTCCAAAAAACATCCGCTCTCATTTCCAACATGTGTTTGTCATCGTCAAAGTCCACAACCCCTGCACTGATAACGTCTGCTACAGGTAAATGGAACATGAATGCATCATGCCTGTGAGGCTCTCTTAAAGTTATTTCATTCAATGTCTGAAGCTGGTGGAATTGAGTCAATTCACCAAATATTTCAGCACTTTACCGTAGGATAAAAAGCAAATTAATATCCTCAAGACAATTTTGGGAAATGTGTTTATCTTTTGATGTGCTTCGCATAAATGTCTTTATGCCAAAATGGCTCTACATGAACTTTTAAGAGCACTTAATTTGAAAGAATAATAATAACAGCCTGCTGAGTGCTCTCTGTGGTTTCTGTCATGACTAAATAGTAATGTGCAGGAATCACAAGCCTCTTTTGATCTATTCAGTGATGATACAGTTATTATCTTCAGAGACACCTTGAAATTATGACTTAGAACTCTCTCCTGAAGTGTTTCTGAAGTCAAGACGACTCTTGTTAATAACATAGCATTTTGTTGAACGGAACAAGATTAGGCTGAGCTCCCCTCCGTCTTTCCACCAGAAATAATTTCCCTGAAAGCTGTATAATTTCAACCATCTTCAAATAGCTGCTCATTATATGTACAGTTTAATACTCTTTCACTTTTTAGATTTTCTCTCCATCATCTTGGTGCAACTCTTGTTTCATTGATTTCATCCTGTTTTCCAGCGTGGCTGTGTCCAGATCTAAAGATGTGCCTCCATTTGGCCCCCCTATTCCCAAGTCTGTGACTTTCCCAAAGTCAGCAGTTTTCAGGGACTTCCTGCTGGCCAAGGTCATCAATGGAGAAAATGCTGCACACAAATCAGAAAAGTTCCGGGCCATGGCGACTCGTACGCGGCAGGAGTACCTGAAGGATCTTGCAGAAAACTTTGTTAGCACAGCTACTATTGACTCTGCTGTCAAATTCAGCTTCATCACCCTCGGGGCCAAGAAGAAGGAGAAGGTGAAACCCAGGAAGGATGCACATCTGTTGAGTGTGGGAGCCATCACTTGGAGTGTCCGCGCTCGGGACTTTGGTCAGTCAATAGACGTGGACTGCTTGCTCGGCATATCCAATGAGTTTATTGTGCTCATCGAGGAGGAATCAAAAAATGTGGTGTTCAACTGCTCGTGTCGTGACGTCATTGGGTGGACCTCAGGGATTATGAGCATTAAGATCTTCTATGAGCGCGGGGAGTGTGTCATGCTGTCTGCTCACGACAACTGCGGAGAGGACATCCGAGAGATGGTGCAAAGACTAGAGGTAAGACCCTTAAAGACTCAGCTGTAATCTCTGTCATTTCAGTTCTTAATGTCTGCTGAATTAGACAACAGGGGAAACTATCTGATCCCTTGTAATGTATAACATTGTCAATCATTTACCATGTATATCTTTGCTTCAGTCTTCTTCACTTTGCTCTATTAACCTGCTGGTTTGATGTCTTGATTCTAACATGGCCAGGAGCCAAACATGTGGGTTGGCTGGCACCTTCTAGTAGTTATGATCTCATTAACTAATAATGAGAAAATACACAGCACAGTATATCCTGCACAAGAAGGTTGTGGTGTAATAATTTGTCATCTTAGATTCCATTAAGTCCACAATGAGTTTTTTACACACACAAACTACATGGCATATAAAAAAAAGTGGCTGTCTTTACTTTAAATGGTGCAGTGAGGCATTTTAGCTTCGGGATAGTTGTAGAGTTGTGGTCTTTTTGTGGTGAAACAATACATTCAGTAAATATTACTCTTGTCACTGTAGCTCTGCTGCTCACCACAAACCTTGTTATTTTATTTTCATCATTATGTCAGCAAAACCATTGCTTGCTTAACCTATATCTATCCTGTCAAGTCTTATATGATTTGCCTTATGCTGAACTTCTGATATTTCATTTTCTTTCCTCGTGTTTCTTTCACTATCTTTTTTTTCAATGCTGTGATGCGACTGCTTGAAAAATAAACCCAAAACTCTTTATTTTTGTGACTTTCCCCTCATTTATCCACCTGGCCCTCTTTGAGTTATCCAGGGATGTGAGTGTCACTTGAATGTGAAACTGTAAAGTGAAGTCAACAGAATCCTGAGAGGATTATAGGCCTCCTGTTGATAGCTTTATTTGGCTCATCACACAGAATCTGCAGAGGTGTACGGCCAACCGTTTAGGTCACACAGTCACAGATGTTGTCCCACCCTCGATGAGGATAAAGCTTTTTGAAACATCACAGTATTTCTGTTAAAAAAAAACAAAACAAAGCCAGAGCCACTCCATGTGGCAGACAGTTCATTTAATGGAATGAAAGATTAGCAATAATGGGATTTTGGCCCATTCTTGAATTGGTGGGTGTAGGTACAGGAGGAGGCAGCTTAAACAGGACACCAACCCAGTTTTGAAGGGGAGGAGAGAAAACACAGACACATTTTTGGGTCTGAAAGACTAAGAATAGCGGACACTTGGCCTCCGACTGCTTCACTCCTATTGAGAGCTACCCACTTAGTCCAAGTCCTCTCATCCCCATTCTGTAGTTCTGCCCTGGCCATCTGTAACACTCCATGTCGCTGGTTACATTGTGTGATTTTTGGGGTCAGGTAGGTCTAGAAAAAAGTCTCCTGGTTCCTCAGCCCGGACGCTGTCATATGATGCCTTGTTTCCGCTCCTTGTGTTGATGCAAAGGCTTGTTTTTCCTATTCTAGTTTCCATGATTTGTGTACTGATCCTCTAATCAGGCAACCCTTTGTTTCCTTTAAATAACATTGAGGTTGAATCCTAAAATCCAAACCTGAGCTGTGCATGACCTTATTTCTGCCTGCGTACACCACTCCACTTATCCCTCACAGTCCGTCTTTGGCAGCCTCATCAACGTTGACATTTCTAATGCATCCTAGCCAGGAAACCATTGGTTCAACCAATAACATGGCAGTAACACTCCATTTCCTGTTAGAAACCTGACCATGAATCTCATTCTTCTGAGGATTATGAAATACAGAGATAATTACACCTTTGTCATATTCTCTTTTGCAATGAACCATAAGAGTCTACAGATTAGACTAAGTAAAAAAAAAAAAAAAGAAACCTAAACGTGTGCACAAGCACAAAAAGCTTTGCGTATCTTTACCACCTCAAATATCGCAAGAACCCAAAAGAGTATTTACCATAATTAATCTTATGAGGACACGGGTGTCATTCAGTGTCTACTCCACTCATCATAAGAAAGGAGAGAGCAGGATATATTAGCATTTTTGATTAGCCAAAGGACATCACATTCTCATTCACTATGCTAATCCCAGTTCACATTTTCTGTCCACTTATCCGCTGGATTCGTGAGGGATATTTCACAGGAGGAGCTCAGAATATGTATTAATAAACGGGTGGCCATTTGTGTAACTCACACAGACAGTGTGGCAGCAGTGGGCACATTTGGGTATGAGCTGACGATGCAGATGCATACCCCGTCCCAAAGGTGTCTGTGTTTTCCTAAATGTCCCAGAGGTTGACTCGAGTCATGTTTCATTGGTGGGATTTACAGGCTGCCGGACCTGTGATGTAATGCGAACCAGGGCGGACAGTGAACAGCTTGCCCACTGTAACGCACAGAGGAAACCAGCGTGAGAGCACAACTAAAAGCTTTGTGATAACGTCCTGCTCTCCAGGGTGTTGCTAAGCTGGGTGGCCATGTGTTCGTTTTTTTATGAGACAAAGTCATCTTGGCTCGGGTGCTTTTTTTTTTGTTGTTTTGTTTTGTTACCTGAATGAAGTACAGACAGCTTTTCATATTTTGTATGTGTGCTTGTGTTATTCTTTATGTAATGAATGCATTATGTGCTACAACTCAATATTTACTCTTATAAAGTGCAATAATATATCATTCTTGGGAATTTCACACTGTAATCACATTTATTTATCTGCAATATTACTGCAGGCATACTACGTCTATTTTTATTGATTTATTGTTTTAATTTATTTATTTTCAGACTAGTGTTGTGTGAGACTATGTTGTACTGTGTCTGCTTAGATTACAATAAACTGAATNGCTACATCTATTTTTATTGATTTATTGTTTTAATTTATTTATTTTCAGACTAGTGTTGTGTGACACTATGTTGTACTGTGTCTGCTTAGATTACAATAAACTGAATATATTTAGTTTTCAGCTGAATAAAACAAGAAATTGTAATTCAGCTCTGATAGATTTTAGCAGGCTCTTTTCCCTATTTTCTGACGTTTTATAGACAGTGTGATTAATCAGTTAACCAAGCATATGATCGGATTAGTTGCCCTAAGTTCATTGCCCTTAATCACCAGTTATTTTTCAATTCCAATTGATCAGTTTTGATTAATGTATACATTGTTTCTAGAATATCAGAAGATAATAAGTTCTCTCTTAAGTTAGAGAGAAAGCAGTACATTGTCAATCAGTGTTTAGTGTTATTAGTTTGGCAATTGGAAAAAATTCTGTTGATTCATTTTCATACAGTTTACCAATCTATTAAATAACTAATCATTTTTGTATTGATCAATACCATGTTCAAGTAGATGCTGACTTAACTTGCTCTATTTTTCTCTGTTAAGTAAAACTAGGCTTTATCACATTAGGTGCCGTTGTCCCAGATATTCTTAATGACTCCTATGAGAATCATAAACATACAGCCTCGAGGAAAAGAGTGTCACTTGCACTTACCAACCTGTACCTCTGTCCTTTTTGAAGTTAAGAGAAATGACAAGTCTGTGAGTCATACTACCATAGACGAGGTCGTCAATGCCAAATCTACTTGAGTCACCGTTTGACATCGGATTTGACGCTGATGCCGTTTGTTTCTCAAGAGTGGTGTTGTAGTTTCATGTCACCGGTCATCAGAGCCCGTCATTAGCCTCTGCATGAAAACACTCACACACACATTCATGCCATTTTGCAGTTGCAGTTCACCTTTCATATTAAAATAAGTTTACATACCGCAGATTCCTCCGATGAGATAATGAGTATCCGATTAGATTCAGCTGTTAATATTTGGGCCATTTGGAGGAGAACCTAAGAACATTAATTTTCTGGAAGGACTGAATAACGGGCCTTGATGAAAGTATTTAGAAAGCTATTATTTAGGCCTAATGAATTTCTGACAAAGGGCAGTTTGATTCATGGTCTCTAATACCCAGGCCAATGTCTTCCTCATACACAGACCATTTACTTCCAGACATTTACCCCAGAGAGCTTTTGAACTCCATTTTTCCCATTTCTCTTGCCCTTCATGGTTTATGTAGAACGATTGTTTAGTTTGTGGGTCATCTCACCAAAGTACTCCTCTAGTTTTACCTCTTTTTGAAGGCTGTGTTCATGGCAGATTTAGGGTGAGACTATGACACAATGACGCATGTAGTGAAGTCAAAGTTTTGAAGTTTCAACTTAGTTTTTTAACTAGCCCACTATCGTACCATACTAACTCCCTCCCTCACCGTGAGGACACAGTGCATGCATTATGGTCTATCATGGTTTTCTCGGGTCCCGTCTCACACAGCAGGGNTTTTTTTAACTAGCCCACTAACATACCATACTAACTCCCTCCCTCACCGTGAGGACACAGTGCATGCATTATGGTCTATCATGGTTTTCTCGGGTCCCGTCTCACACAGCAGGGTAGGATTTCTGCCAGTGTGAGAATCTGTTGGAGTGTTGACAGGCCATAGTCTGAGTTAATGTGTCCCTGAAGCCAGCTGCCACTCTGACGCAAATGGAGGCAGTCACCCACAACTGAACCAAGACTAATCTGATCGGTGATTAAAGCTCATTGGATGCAGTTTGTGATTTTTCAGTCGTCACTAAAAAACTTACTACTAAGTCAGTGCAAACCCATCTAAGTGT
>JANJYP010077801.1:0-19225 GCA_024605115.1 Rastrelliger brachysoma
TCACTCTCTGTAGCTGGTGACTCCGTCTGAATCCAAATGACATGTGTTTTGTGAAAAGACTGTGACATATCCCTGCATGCGAGCAATGCTTTTGTGCTCCACACAGCGTGCTACTGTGTGCCAGGACCAGACCCATACCCACGTGCTGCAACAACAATGATGTAACAACAATGACAGGACTCCCTGTCCGTCATTATGGCTTTGTCTTTGATACAGACTTATTGAAAAAACAGGGGACAAGCAGGGGGATGCTACAACCATCTGAAACATTTTACGGAGAATACTTTCTTTTGAGCTGTAAGATGCATCTTTTACGCTATACTCAAAGAGTTGTAGCAATCCTATACACAATATACTGTATGGTCTGTAAGGGGTGTTCAAATCTAGCAGTTTTCCTAATGAATGCTAAAATCAAGGTAAAAATTAAAACTCTCCTGGTGTCACTGCTCAAACATTATACAGAAGACAGCAATATCAATACATCATTACACCTAAAGCAGCCAAAGTTAATGGAGTGGAATCTAAAATCTTCACCAGCAGTAAACACAAATACACACACACACACACACACACACACACACACACACAGTCTCATCTGAAATCAACACTGCTGTATATCTTTTTGCAGACAGCAGGTTGATCTGGTATGACTAGTTGCAGGTGCTTTACTATCCTCAACTTCCATCTCTCTCACATCGAGTTTGTTGCTGCAACAAACAAAGCTGTCAGTTACAGCTTCTTTATTCTTTATTTTCTATCACATTATCTCCATGTGTAACCTCTCCATCTATCAACACTACTACTGAACTCAAGAAGAACATTTAATTTGTCCTGCAAACACACAATGATGCACATCTTCTAAACTGGTTTGAAAACAAACAGGTGAGAAATACAAATCCATTATCATGACATGCTGTAAGTTCAATTACCAAGTCTTACTGATTATTGATATGTTACTGTAACTCTGTACTCTGTCTTGTAAATTATAAAAAGATGAGGTAATAAGTACACCATTACCATTTTTCCAATTACCATATATACTACAGAGCAGGACTTTATTTTTACAGTTTGCCTTCATAATAATGAAAACAACGCTACTACTTTTAACACGTCAATATGATTTTCAACCTAAATCGTATCACGAGATAGTGACAATCCCCAATATACACTGTGTCAAAAATAATCCCCTGAAGGCTTTAAAGGTCATCGTACAATTTTTTTCTCAGTTTTTTCCCCTTGACTTCTGTCAGCTATGATCAATCCTAACAGTGACACATTTCATGTTAGAAAATGCGTCAAGATGCCTGCTCCAATGTTTTTGCCAGATAACCTTGTATTTTTTTTGGTGGAGTCCTCAGTCATCAGAAAGGTGTTGTTTCACACATGTTTAAAGCCAGTCTTAATGATGGCTACAAGAGTCCACAGCTATGCTAGCAGCACTGTGAGACTGTATTTAGGGGATCACTTGCATCATTAGAATCATCATCTGGGAAACATGAATGCCTGTAATCCAGCCGATGTTGAGATATTTCACAGAATCAGTGACATCTCTGGCTGTTGTAAATTGCTAGTGTTACAGAAAATGTTGATCACCAAAAGCGCTAGGGTTCATCCTCTGAACACTATGGACATCTGCACCAAAACTCACAGTAATGCATCAACAGTTCTTGAGATATTTCAGTAAAAGCTAAAAGTATCAGCCTGCTCATTCTGTTTTGAGATAAAACCAGAGAGTCAAAATCAGAAAATTATATGGGGGCTATGAATTTCTCTTCAAATTTTCAGATCCATAAAGTAGATAGATAATCAGTTTGGACCAAAGTGGTGGACTGACTGACTGATGGACCTACATTGCCAGCCCTAGAGCTATGCTGCTAGTATGACTTAAAAAACAGGAAGCCTGGCTACTTGTAGAGAAGCTGTGGCAATGTAGCAATGTGTTGTGTATTTTGCAGAAATTGTTTAAACAAACCAGAAGTACTGTTCCATTTTCAGTTACTGCTGGGTGGCCTTCTGTCAGTGTGTGCACTGTGTGTGTACTATCCAACACTAAGAATCTTCTGTTCTCTGGTGAAATGAGAGTGTTCTGATAAATACTTTGTTTGTCAAACTACCTCCAATAAATATTATATTGACCTAACTTCTTGATTCATCATATTGCAAAACGTTCTTTCACAAGCGTTCATTTCTTGTGTAAATTGCTTTTTCCAAACTCAAATAATATGTTTGAGATGCTTTGCCGACCAATCAATGTACAGTAAAATAGCCATTACTGCTCTACAAAACTGTATTTAAATTTGATCAACCTTTTGCCTATACACAAAAACTTGATTTTTTTTTATATCAGTAGGGCTACTAGTTATTCACTTGTTCAACCCATATACAATACATGCAGCTCGACACATTTGCATGTCATTATGCTTTACAGCACTGAATGTGAGACACTATGTAAACTTGGGTGTGTAACAGATTAACAGACTCCAGCTCTGAACATTAGAAAACAATATCTGTCACTAAAGTGCATTTAGTTGTTACACTAACTTTGGTTTATGCCAATCCATATGCCAATATGAATAGTCATAGGATATTTTTATTTGGTGAATAAAAAATGAACATTGCATTTAAATCTGTTTAACAAGTTTACAGAATAATACTTTAAATTGTTGAATAGAAAATGTAAAGATATAGCGACAAAGTTGACAATCTACATGCATGTGCATGTCTGTGTGTTTGGTATTTTGTCATTTTGTCAACATTTCATTCACAGGTCTAAGACAAGTGGGATCTGTGTCATGTGACATTCCTGAAGTTAAGTATGTTCGAGTATTTCAACTAATAGTACACTGTACTTTATAAAGAGATTTTCTAACTCATGGGACAAAGTTTTTTACAATGTTTGCCTCTCTTTCACTCATTCACACAACGGCTTGCACACCAATGGGATAGCCATGCAAAGCATTGCTCAAGAACACCTTGATATATGGACAGGAAGAGTCGAGGAATTGAGTGACCAACCCTGTGGTTAATAGATGATCTCATCATCCTCTACTGCATTATTAGTTGGTGAACTACCAAAGAGAGGCTCTTCAAACAAGCAAACAGGTGTCCTGTCCCTAAAGTAGCTTGGTTTGCTGTCAGACTCAATAAATATAAACAGGAGAGTAAATTTAAAAAATGCTTTGAAGAGAAGTGCAGGCAAGCTAAAGAGGGCTTGGCATGTACTGAAGTGTTGGGCACAATTCAGGACAGACAGAATGTTTGCAGAAAGTGCTGAGGTTACATCGGGCGAGCATGATGGCGCAACACAGTCCCAATTCTCTCGGTCTACTCTGTACTCAGTCATGCACCCATCTGCTCCAGTCTCTCCCTTTCTGTCTGGTCAGAGTTAGACTCTGCTACGATCAAGATTCTATTCAGCATTTGTCACATCCCTGGCTCTACTCCTGCTATTTCCAGTGATTATGCTACTGTCAAATTGCAGCACCATTCTGTCCATTCTAAACAATCTCATCCTCTCCATTCTCAATCTCATCCACTGCCTTTCCCATCTTCTGCATTTCCATCCTCATGCTCCTTCTTTGCCTACTACCCACACACTCATTCAGTATTCATATTTTAGAGGACATTTATGAGCATGAAACCGAACGGGTGCATCTGCACCATTTTTGGTGCACAGTGAACCTAGATTTTCTCCTCTTGCCTTCCTGGTCCCCTTCCTCTTCCTTATCTAGCTAATAAAGATTCTGGTTTTGGTTATGCATTGCTCATCTTTTTTTAGACTGAAAGCCATGTGCCACTCACTCCTACACTCCCTCTGCCTCTTTCTCCATCTTTTTCTCCCACTGCCACCCACTCAATTCCTTTCACCTCTTCCCACTGCATTTCTCTTTTTTCAGTTGATGTGATAGTAGGTGCACTGCAGATTGCATGTGTGTATTTGTGTATACATGGATGTTTTTTGTGTGTTTGGGTGGTAACATATGTGCTTTGCCAACCTGTCTGTGGCTTACTGCCACAAACCCAAGCACAGATCTGTTAGTCATTGTAAGAATCTCGTCAGTTACTGAAAATAACTGCTGCAGTTTTGCTCATGCAACACTCTTGCAACCGGAGGGTTTTCAGCAGTAGATTGTAATAATAAACGTGAATCCACTGTGTACTCGTATGCAACTTTATTAGCAGCTTCCTCGTAACATTGCGCCAACAACATGAGTATAACATCAAAGTCTCTAAATCCTCTCTGCCCATTAAATAAATAAATAAATTAAACTCATGTGGAAAAATAAATAATTACAAGAACCAGCGATTCCACATTTCTTTCTCTAACTAAATATACTTGTTCTTTTGTCTCTTCACTGGGCCTTTTCCCCTTTGCAAAGAAACTTTCCATAGACGCCTGTCTCTTACTCATTTTGCTAGCAGGGTTAAATTTTAGTGCTCAAGTGACCAAGATGTACCCAAGTGAATCCGGTCATTTTTCAAAATAAAAGATCATTCAGACTAGATAATAAGTAAAACAAATAATGTCAAATATGTTACTAGGTACCAACTGATCCTCAGACTGGTACTGGCAATTTATAAAGGAATGATCTGTTCTAATTTAACATAATATACTAGGTCATCAAAGGAAGCTTCTTTTGCAGACAAATAACCTGCAATCAGACAACAAAGTTCAATTTCAAACCTGTCAAGGAATGACATTTTCTATAGAGAAGGGGTTACATTAATATCTGAGCTGAATTATAGTAATAATTTCACACATTATAATTGCGCCTTTCATTGCACTCAAGGTTACATCATATAGGCTCAGTATTAACGTATACAATAAACAACAGCGTACTAGTAATAAAACATCAGTGCAATCAACAATGAAAAACATAATAAGCAACAGAACATAGCTCAGCAATTAATTAAAATTGATACCTTAGTGTAAAATGAAATGCAGCTGATGCAGTTAACGTGAGTAACCTAGTTTTAAAAAATGGCTTTTAAAGAGAAGTTTTGGATTCTCTAATAGAGTCCTATATGTGGATGTGATGCGGGAAGGGAGTTACAAAGTTTGTGTGCAGCAAAAGAAAACACCCTGGCACCCATTGTGCTGAGGTTGATACTGTTAGTGCCAGTAAACCTTTATATGAAGACCACAGGGAGCAGTCTCAGATAAAATAATTTTGATTAGTCAATGACACAGGAAATAGTCAGCATGCAATTAGTCATTTAAGCAATTTGTCATAGAAAATATTCCAAATATTCAAGCTTCTTTTTCACATGTGAGGATTTCCTATTTAATCAAATGTCATGATTTTTTTTATTATTTTCTCACATTTTATAGACTATGATTAATTGACAAAATATTCTGAAAATTAATTGTAATGAAAATAATCAAAGGTTAAATGATTTCATTTATTAAGGGAACAAAACAATCCAAATCAACCTGGCCCTATGTGAAAAAGTTATTGCCCCACCTAGTCAAATCATGAATTAACATTTTTTGAAAAGAAAAGTTCAACTTCACTAGCCACACCCAGGCCTGATTACTGCCAGACTTGTACAATCAAGAAACCACGTAAATAGAACCTGTCTGACAACATGAAGTAAGCTAAAAGATCTCAAAAAGCCACATATCATGCTGTGATCTAAGGAAATCCAAGAACAGATGAGAAAAAGTAACTGACATCCATCAGTCTGGAAAGGGGTACAAAACGGCTTTGGGACTCCAATGAACCACTGTGATTACTCATTATTCACAAATGAAGAAAACATGGAACAGTGAGCATCAACAACTCATCCAGGAGGTCACAAAAGAACCCAGAACAACATCTAAAGAACTGCAAGCCTCACTTGCCTCAGTTAAGGTCAGTGTTCATGACTCTACCATAAGAAAGAGACTGGGCAAAAGTGGCATCCATGGTAGAGTTCCAGGATGAAAACAACTGCTGTCCAAAAAGAACACAAAGCTTGTCTCTGTCTCACATTTTCAATGTACCTGGGTGATCCCCAAGACTTCTGGGAAAATTTTCTGTGGACTGATGAGGCAAAAGTGGAACTTTTTGGAAGGTGTGTGTCGCGTTACATCTGCTGCAAAACTAACAAAGATAAAAAAAAATAAAAAATACATCATAACAGTCAAACATGGTGGTGGTAGTGTGATGGTGTTGGGCTACTTTGCTGCTTCAGGGCCTGGACGACTTGCTATGATTGATGCAACCATGAATTCTGCTCTCTATCAAAAAATCCTGAAGGAAAATATCCAGCCATCAGTTCATGACTCAAAGCTCAAGCACACTTTGTTTATGCAGCAGAACAATGATGCAAAGCACCCCAGCAAGTCCACCTCTGAATGGCTCAAAAAAAAAAAAAAAAAATTAAGGTTCTAGAGTGGCTCGTTGCTAGTTATCGCAAACGCTTGATTGCAGCTGTTGCAGCAAAGGGTGGCACAACCAGTTATTAAGTTAAGGGGGCAATTACTTTTTCACATTGGTGATATAGGTTTTGAATAATTTTTTACTTTCAATAAAAGGAATGAGCATTTAAAAGCTGAATTCTATGTTCATTCTGATTGTCTTTTTCTTAAAGTTTCTTTCATCCGACACGACAAAAAAGGCAAATACTTTTTCACAGCACTGAATGCAGCAAACACTACAATAAAAATGACAGTGTAAAATGTCCAGCTTTCATAAGCCTACATCTTTTGTTATCAAATTTATGCCTATCATTGATTCCTAACTGTCTACACCACAAAAACAATAATATACAGCTATGACATAATGTAATCACCTTTGTAAATTACATAGGAAAAGGCCCATAAAAAAAGTACTGGTGGGCATTCTGTTTAGAGTTAAACCTGCAATGGATTTTAACATTACACAAAACATATGAGGAAGGGGAAGCAGTGGATGAAAGGTTTCTGAATAGATGATTAATCAGGAAAACTTTAATTTTGACAGAAGAGGATCTTCACAATGTGCTAGAGAATAACAGACATATAACAGCAGGCTATTGAGTAATGTCATAGGACTTCCTTCTACTTAAAGGAGTGACTGCATGAGGGATGAGTCCACTGAGCTGGCAAATATCCCCATTGTGACAGATGATGATATTGTTGTTGATGGGGGGGTTGGGGGTATACAATGAATCAATCAAATTTGATGGCTGGCAGCACTGTCCATTGGTGCAATCCCAGAATGTATACCAATAATTGTTCCTAATTTTTGGCTATGAGGAAAGTCTAGTTTAGTTATTATATTCAACTCCATGTTGCACACCTAGCAGGTAACAAGCTTTAAGTGTTTCCCAACTTCTGCACTTACTATACTTGATCTGATCCATTCCTGATTTAAATATGCAACAGATCCATTTAAACCTTTGTGCAGATTAGTGGAACTAAATGTGAAATACTGCAAAATACTTGTATTTGTTGCAGCTAGAATACCTGTGAACACCCAACATAATCAAGAAGCTGACCCTATGTGTTTGGCACAAGAAGAAATTAAGCATGAAAATAAACACACTGCTTTGGAAACCAAAGAGACAACCTATTTGCCAGGACTACCTGGAGGTACTTGGTAAGAGTTACAGCCTTTTGGGATTGCACTAAATCAGGTGTAAACACTGGTGGTGATGCAGCCTTACATGACTGGGCCTGGTTTTACTCATACTGTACCATATTTAATCTCAGGACAGACAGGCAGAAAACCTTGCTCACAACTAAATTATAACCACAACCTGTATCCTTTATCCCTGTGTTAAATATCTTTAAAAGCCCAGCCCTTGATTGATGTATGATATTTTCCCATAACACCACATCAGTGCATACAAACAAATCACATACTACTACCATACTGGAAATGAAATGTGGATGATATGGACAGTTTGAGTTATAAGGTGCTGAGGAAAACTGCTGGAAAAACAACTAAGGAAAGATCCAAATTTGAGATATAGTCCATCCAGGGTGTCGTAAACACCTTACCACCTCTACTCATATTAACTCCCAGGGTGTGTTAGACTAAAACAAAAGTCTACACCAGGTCTGGACTTCTGAACCACTTGATGTGTAATTATCACTGAAATTTCTCACTCATTCTTCCTTCCAGAATTCATAAACTAAGGTTTGTTCAAAAAATCTTAGCACATCTTATTATTGTCATTATTATTATTGCCTTAGGAGGTGTGACCTTATTGAGACAGCTGACTTATTTCTGATTGCTTAGTGCATGTGCATGATGCCAGAGAAAAACTGTGTCCATGACTGGAAGCTGTGAGAAATGGAAGTTCCAAAATATCACTAAAATATTCTCGGGGTGAGTGATAAACAGGTGTGAGATTCCCCTTGCTACTGCTGTCCCCAACACCCTTTAAAAAAAAAAAAAAGTATGTCACTTAATGTCCAACCAAAAGCACAGTATGGTGGTTAATGTAGCTGTGCTTTAAGTCTGATTAGTCAAGTTTCCCTCCAGTGATGAATGATCAATTAGCTATAAGGAGGATTCTGGTGCTTTGATCTGTAATTTAACATACCTAACTGGGTCCAGACAACAAGTCTGAGAAAATGTACTGAGGTCACATCATTTTGGACTCTTGTAACTTGTGATCGCTGACATTTGTCATTACTTGACAACAGTAGCGTTAGTGTGTAAAATAACAGTGACTCAACCCATTGATGAAATGATTTGCTGCAGCCCTGTCTGTTTGTATGCGTGCAACAGCATCGAAATGAGCGATTCCAACAAGTCGATCAGCAGCAGTGACAGTAGTGTCTAATCTCCTTTAAATCAGGACAGCTGCTTAAGGTGGCATCATGCAGGCCTAGCTAAGGGAGATGTGGCCTTAAAATGAGTCTTAAACCCGCATTAAAACGGGGTAATAAAAAAAAATCCCGGTCACCCTGCCGGGGAGTCAGTCGGATAGCTGCACTGCTCTGCACAGAGCTGAAGGTATTTGATCTTGTGTCAGTCATCACATACTGTACATTCTGCTCACCTGTATTTTGACGATGCCTTGCTAAAACCCACTGCATCGGTTCCGCTCGCTCTCCCATATCCTTTCCACTGCCGAACCTCGCACTCCCCGGCACCGGCTCAGGGTTGGAGGGGTGGGGGGTTATGATGAATCCTCAAACGTCTCGGCGATAGTATTATAATAACCATACAGACGTCATTACAGCTGGCGGTTGAATTGATCCACAATCATCAAAGAATCACAGCTTACTTGATTATCAGTCGGGTGTCAAGCAAAGCCGATACATGCCATCAGACAACGCAATTAATTACACGGTGGTTTTCAAGCCGCTGGCGGGGATCGGCTCTCTGCTTAATTGCAACACATCGTCGGGCTTTGGCAGTTCACTGATTGTGGCTCCTTTTTCATGTCCCTTCAGTGGAACTCCGCATGATTATTTCTATCCAAAGTAAAAGGACAATTCCTCTGGTTTCACCAACACGCCGTAGTCAGGACAACTCCCGAAAACCAGCGAGGAGCTAAACGGAGGCAGCGTTTCCCGAGAAGCTGGCCCATCCCCTTGGACATCTCTCACACAAAAATACGTACGAATTAGCTATTCCCCTTCCGCGTTTAGCTGCGCAAATCCTGTTTTGATTACGAATACCTGGCTCGCTTTGTAAATGGAAGACACTCAGGAGATCCTGTGGAGAAAGGGCGCCACTGGTGGTTTGGGAATATAAGGAATCAGCAACTGGTTCAAAGAGAGCAGCGTTCTCCGAGAGGTTTCCATTCCTGTTAGTCACCCAGAAAGACTCTGGCAGACGTCAGGTCCTGTTTTTGTAGTTAGGCTGTTTAATTGCTGCCGGGATCTCACTGTTTTTAGTTTTTTTTTTTTTTTTTTAATTCAGTAAAATACAAAACAAAACATTACGCTAATATACTTACGTTTCGCGCATGTGCGTTCCATCACCTCCCCAACGCAACGTGCGTTACCACAGCGACGCTACAGCGATGCAGTCAAACAAAATGTGTTTGGTTTGTTAAACAAGCTGTTCTATGTTACACATTATCTTTACTTCTTCCATTTAAACACAAAAATCTTATTTTAGGCAAAAAAATAACTCAAAATAGCACATATCATACTGTTCTTGGGATTACCACTAAGAGAACTGTAAATATATATATGTGTGTGTGTGTATATAGATATAGATATTTTTACGAACGAGCAGCAGTGCCGGCGTCAAACAGTACGCACAACTCCATACTTTACTGATTACTATCTTGGCACGCTTTGCTCCTCTTTGGATCGACGTATGCTGGGCGTGGATTAGCGTCATACCATGAAAGCTACCTATGAAAGCCACAGATGAGGACTGTCATTATTCAGAAATGAAGCCAAACAAGCGAGAGTCAACAATCCATTCAAAAGAGATCAAACAAACGAGGGACGCTTCATCTGAGCACATGGTCTACAAATGTTGTCCTCAGATTCACACAGCCTGCTGACCTCAGGGCTTGGGGGTCAGGCTATTTAACTCTGGGCTGAAAATAGATTCAAAGCTGGCGTGCCAACTGCAGCAGGATTCACTTTAAAATGGCGTATTCTAAAAGTAAAGAAGTAGTATTGTTACTTGTTTAACAATTTAATAACTGTCTCTGTATTGTATTTGCAACCTCTTTTACACTTGCATATATTTATGACATTTATAAAATAAATATCACTGTTAGTTTTATGACAGTGTATTAACACATACTCCAATTTTTCAGGTTATAAGATAAATTGGCATAAGTCAGAAGCCATGCCTAACCCTAACCCTGTCAAAGACATGCCACTTTGTTACATCATTTAATTTTGAATGGATACCTTCAGGTATGAAATATTTGAGTATTCGCTTAAATCCAAATTTGGATGAGATAACGTCCAATATGGAACCACTCCTTTTATAAAATAAATCTGAATTTGGACAAATGGAGAAAACTGAAACTTACTTTGTGGGGGAAAATTAATGTGATCAAAATGGTGGTTTCCCCACAATTCAACTAAGTTTCCAGGATGTTTGTATAGCACCACAGCTTTTTAAATAATTTGACATAATTATCAAAGACTTTCTGTGGGACAAGAAGAGACCAAGGATTAACATAAAGAAAATGTGGTCACCAAGGGATATAGAAGGAATGGCTTTACCTATTGTTTGAAATGTCCAAACTGGTTCAACATTGGGAAGGAACTGAGCTGGATCAAAATTGAGCAGGAACTAGTCAGACCCTACAAACCACTGGATGTTCTCTCACATAGAGCGACTACTAATAGACAAGATTGTTCCTTAAAGCCAGTACTGGCTCATTCTAAGAATGTCCGTAGAAAATTACACAAGATGTGTGGTGTGTCACACTTATGGCAATCATATGCCTCTGTATGGCACAACCCTGCCATACGTATCGGGAATCAATGAATCGTGAAAGGAATATGTAGTGTAAATGAGCTATTGTATAATGTTGTGTTTATTTCTGTTTCTGAACTTAAGTAAAAATGTGATTTGGAAAACAGATTATTTTTGGAAGTTCTTACGAATCAGGGACAGCATAACAAAAGGTCAATTCATTCAAGATAAGAATCCAGTGACAGAATTTCTAGAATTACCTGGTACAGCACACAGGGAATCTGTGTTTTGCAAAATCTTTAATGGATTACAGGAAAATATCGCTAAAAATCTGAGATATGCCTAAAAGATCTAGAATGTAAGCTGAATGATGAAATCTCGCTAAGAATACTGGCAAATGCAGGGAAATATATAAAGGAAGTGTGTACAGTTCTATTTAACCTCATCTAAACTTTACAGAATGGGCTTATTGGGTAATGTCAGGAAGAAACAGGAACTTTCACATACTATTTTAGAGTTTAAACTCATTTACCCATTCTAGGGAAAAGTAATTGAACACACAGGGACATAGGTGGGGTAAAAACAGTATACAGTACCACCAAGAGTGTGCCCACTGGGGGACCAAACAGAACTGTCCAATATATCAAAATATGACCTTGTTGTGATAAAGTTAGGGGGCTGCCAGAATGATTCTCAGGGTCTAGAAAAATACATCCTCTCCAGATGTTAAAAAATGGATGGAATCAATGATGTTTATAATTTCAAGAGGTCATGCTTTTTCATTTGTAATACTGTTGTGACAACATGATGACTTGACTGACTGCATTGATGTGAATACTGAATACATATGAGCATTTATCGTGGGCTGTCTTGTAACTGGAAACACTGGTGTCTGTTTATATATGTTTACATTAACAATTAAAAAAAAAAAAGCTTTAATAATAAAAAATAACCTTAATATTATTTTGATAAGTTAGCATGATATGTGACATTGCATTGCCTTACTGGAATTAAATGTAGTAATGTCTAAACATAGGATGTGATCAAATAATTGACTCCCCCTATAATGAGCACTAGATGGTACATTCCAGTCTCTCCTCCTCTCCCTCTCCTATTCTCCTCCCTCCTGTTTTCAGTGTCCTCCATCTCTCCGCTTTCTCTCATTTTCTTATATTAAGGACACTCTGACTTCCATTGAACCTGTTTCATCGATTATTCTTGCAATCTCTACAGAGTTATTAGAAAGGTATGTAATTTCCAAATTTTCTCTTATCACATCACTGCAAAATTTCATAGTAAGCATTTTTGTTAAAACTAGTTCAGCCTGCATTCTGTCAAATGCAAGCTTCATTCAGTGTCAGCAGTATTATTGCTGCTCATTCTTTTTTCTCATTTCAATTTTCACGGATATCCTTTATGGCAGTCACTGTGGCCCTTATTTCTCTCCTCCATCTTGTCCTCCATTTATAGCACATATGACTCACGCAGTTTTACAATGCAAAAAGAGAGCAATACAGAGAAGGAGATTATATTGACATGTAACTGCATCTGGATCAGGCTCTTGTCAGGCTCAAAGAAATAAAAATTCAGTCCTTAACTATGTCTGTGCTCTGCAGCTGCAGCACCATTACCCCTTCGTCCATCACAAAACTAGCAGATTGTCCCATGTAAGAGCTTTACAGAGGAAGCAGTCTTAACATTATTTCTTTGGCAGAAGATTATGTCACAACTGCTGTGACCAAAATAAACAATTCCCTATTCTCTGAGCATCCGAGTGTTCCCATCAATGTCACCATTTTCCAAGGTCACATTTAAGGCCCCGCTGCCAAAGGACTGCTAAACTGCTGTACAATGAATACATGGATTTTAAAGGTTCTTATATGTCAGTGTGTATGTCAGCAGAGCAGATAATATTATTTCTGAGCCTAATTTAGAGGGATAATCTGGCTGTGTCTGTTTGCTGTTCTTCCTCAGTCAAGCAGCACAGAGCTGACTTTATAAGACTCCTCCGGACCAGACCACACCTCTGTCCATGGAAGCCAAGGCGAAGTCCGGGGCTCCAGCGCCCAAGACAGCATCTAAAGCAGAGAAGAAAGAGCCTGCACCCCCAAAGAAGGCTGAACCTGCCCCTGCAGTGCCTGAGCCTGAGCAACCTCCTCCCCAAGATGGGGCAGCAGATGCGGAAGAAGCTGAGACGGGTGAGGATTCTGCAGCCTCTGGCACAGACTCTCTGGAACACCTGAAACCCTTCCTCATCAGTGGTGCTGTTATTGCTGCAGGAGCCATCTTGCTGGGAGTGTTGCTACTGGCAAGGAGAAATTAAAACCAAATAATTTACTACAAGATAAAGAATCTATTGGTTGATGAAATACAATAGAGCGTCACTTTCTGATTGGTTCACAGACTACCATGGTTCAGATGGGAGATGGGGAGCCACTGTGCAGTTTATGTTCATGGTTGTTTTCTTTATCTGCATTCACTTGTAGTTAATTGAACCATTTAAGGCTGTACATGGAGCATAAATACACATAGTATATGCATGAAGTTGCTTCAGTTATGCACCTAAACAGTTATAATCTACTCCATAAGAAAACTCACACTGTAGTACTGTGCTTACAAGCCTGAACTCTCTAAAGGTAGCCTATTCAACTGCTTTATCGTTTAATCCAGTTTTCACAAACGTTAACAAAAGCTTGCAATATTTGTACATTCTTTCACTGGAAATGAGCTTGGTTCACTTTGCCAAGAGAGACAGAAGAATGGAAATCTTAAGGAGATATTAAAATAGTTATCAGAGTTGGTCTGCTGCAATGTGGAAATAGGCAATGTGATGTATCACACAAATTCAGGCAAAAAAACCTAAGTACAGCAATTCCTTTCCTGTTCCTTTAATGCCCACATATAAAAATGTCAAGTGAAAAAAGCAAATTAAAAAGTCTGCTTTTTCAGAGACAAAATATAAGCATGTTCTGGTTAAAGAATGGCATGTGTGTGTGAATGTTTGAGATACAACATGTATGTGGCAGACAAGAATTGTGAAGTTTTTTTTGCCGTAGAACAAGAAAGTTTTACATTGCTGTCAAATGATGTCACAATAATCTGTATGTGTAACATCCACTGTCATACTGGTTCGGTCTGTTTACATCTTAGTTGTATCAGGTTTAAAGCCTGCTGCCAAAACATGGGTGTTGTTTCTGGCTTCACTGTGCTCCCCTTACATACCAATAGGAACAATCCTTGTTTTCAAAACCTTATCAATAACTAAGTATATGTATATAATTTAATAAGAGCATCCTAGGTTGCCAATACAACAAAGTGAAATATTGTATAGTTTACTCAAAGAAAAACAATGCCGAGCAGACTATGTTGTCGCTGCACGTACTCTCTTGTATAGTTGTACACATGTTTGTCCACTCATAGGGATGTCCCCGTTACATAAGTAAATGGCAGAAAGACAGTTCTGACGACACCATTTCTTTTGGTTTTAGTTGCAAGAGTATGTAGGAAACATATTATTGATGAAAATCTTATGAGCATATTTTATCACAATCAGCAATCCCAATACATCCAAAAGATACTATGCCAACACCTAAACAAACTTCACCTTACATTGTACAATACAGTGTACAAAAAAAAAAAAAAAAAAAAAAAAATCCTATTTTCATAATTTCAACAGCGTATAAATGCAATAATTCAGATAGGACTCCTCATTTAGCACATGTGCTGTAGCAAGTTAATTGACATAAATGATGATGTATAATATTAATGATGGCAATGACGGTGATGTTACAGATGATGATGATGATGATAGTAATGATGATGTTTTTCAAGGTGACTGGTTATGATATATTTTTGATATATTTCTAACATATTTTCCTTATGCACACTCCCCTCTGCCCCCAAACTCCTTAATGTGAAAATGGAAGAGGTTGTAATGGGACCTTTATTAAAGGCAGTGAACCAGCCAAAAGGAGTATTTCATTGATGACTTTTTGCATGCTATATGCTGGCTCCCCGTCTTTTAAGTTTGCTTCTTAAGAATTCAGGTCTTATTCAATTTAATCATAACTATACCATAAATCTAGATTTTCTTTTCAGTATTTTGTGAAATAGCCTACTTATGTTTATACTTTTTCCTATCTATGAAAATCTGTTTTTCGAGGCACATAGTTGTATGCACATAATTGCTACAAAAACAATATCATCTGGAAAATATCTGCTGCTACATACTGTTATATATAGGGTGTGAACAAGACACGTGGTATATATTCAGTGAATATACCTGTCCTCACATGTTTTAAAAGTTTTAACAGTCTGTCACTAGTAAAATGGAATTGTCTCCTAAAGTTGGGAAACTGGTATGAAGTTTGAAATGCTCTTAGTCATAGCGTATGATGATCTAATTTTCAGTTCAGTCTATCAAAATGTAACTTAATATTTAGGTCTATGGTTACTGCAAAGATAAAAAAAAAAAAATGTTTGTTCATTTTTGACATTGCCTTTTGTGTGCCAGAAATAGGGGATTGATGAGCAACAAATATCCACATTGGAAAGAAACCAGACTTGGTTATGTAGTATGCGCCTGCCTCTGTGTGGTCATTTATATTTTCAGATATTGTTTTTTTAGGCTACATACTATATACCCACAAAAGTTAGTATAGCATCCTAGCAGCTATTCTACATCCCCACAGTTATCTATCCATCTTCCTGTTTAGGTAGATGGATGGAACTATGCTGTAAACCATTTGAGGACACCAAAATCTATTACAGGTGACCTATTAAATTATTGACAAAAACAATTATGTAGGCTACACAACGCACAAAACCGTATATTCTGTATACATTAACACATACAGAAAATGTATATATATATAGAAAATGTTACACTACAACTAACGCAAGTTACATGGGTATCTGTGTAAGAATTTTACCATAGTACAGTTATGCAGTTTTATCTTACAGTACTTCCGGCCACAGAATCTGACGAGTAGTTGTAACACCGGAAGTCTTACTGTTTATGCGGTAACTGGGTAACAGCTAAGAGAGAACAAGGAAGCTTCCATTGGTTTCTAGCCTTAAATTATCCCATAATATAACCTCAACCAGGCATACAATAACTAGTTTGGTGACGGTGAGTAAATAAATCTTTAATTTTGTATCAGACTTGATATGAATGGGTTTTTTTTACCGGCAAATAGCATTCACATTTTGACAACGTGTTACTAGTTAGCAGCTAGCGTTAGCTAATAATACACTCGTGTGGCTAAACCATACATAAGCTAGTTCGTCAGTTTACTCGGGGGAACCGGCATTAAACTTAACCCACTCCGGCAGAAACTGCATCACTACATATACTTTGCGTTGACTTTTTAATGAAAACGGAACGTATAGTTGAATTTGAATGGTTGTAATCACAATAGTAACAGATAAACACTGAAGTCAGCTAACTTAATAAAACAGCAAGACGAAATGTTGGTTGTGTGTATAATAATCATGAATGGTTGTCTTTTAGTCGGCGAACTTATAGCTGACTGCCGGTTGTTGTCTTTCTAGTATTACACGTTACAATGTTTTGTGCTTTTGTCTCCAGACGTGTCAAAAATGATCATCCCAGTCCGATGCTTCACCTGCGGAAAGATTGTGGGTAACAAGTGGGAGGCATACCTCGGCCTGCTTCAGGCTGAGTACACTGAAGGGTGAGATTAATCCCTGCTGAGTTCTGTCGTTCACTGTCTTTTGAGATGTTCCTGTTAACACCTAATATGCTTTTAGCAGTAATTAAAAACGTGAACACAGTGCGTGCAGTTTTTATTATAGTCAACATATGTTTCCATAAGCAGTAGAAGCACACTACACATTAAAACCTCTCAGCCATTAAGTCATAAGTTCATGTTTATTTCCTCTATGGTTTTCCTTTATCCACTGTCAGACTTAAATATGCCAGTGCACTCATGGATAGGAAGAATAGTGTTATTAAGCTGAGGCCATTTAGGCTCTATTATTCTCTGCCATAATGTGCATGTACTTTCCTTATTCATTCAGCAACCTGAATGTCATGCATTAGGACTGACAATATATCCTCTCTCCCTATTCAGTGATGCCCTTGATGCATTGGGCCTGAAGAGATACTGTTGTCGGAGGATGCTGCTATCTCATGTGGATCTTATTGAGAAATTGCTAAATTATGCCCCCCTGGAAAAATGATTTATGCTGGCCAATTTCAGAACCACATGGACTTTGTGAGGCTGACACTGTATAATTTTAACTTGAGAGTGCAAGAGTGAAATGATGACCGCAGTGAAGACTTTTGTGATATTAATTTGTGTTTATGGTTTATAAAAAAAAATAAAAATCAATGACTGTCATCTGTATTGCTGGTTTATCTATGAACAGTAATATTATTATTCAAGATGAAAATTATTTTGACACCTTTGCTGGTTCAGTTTGCTGTCTTTAACTAAAGCAACAGCTAGTTCTTTTTCAGAGTTAAGTATTTTCTAGTATTTTATTCAGTTACTGCATTTACCTTACATGTTAGTCTTTTTTTGGTTTGATTATAAAAACATGTCTATGAATGTGCTGTTCTCATCTTAAACCTTTTTCACAGCAGACATTTTGACTTAAAGCAGAAAAAGCACAAATACAATTAACATTAACTGTGACCTAATTCCATTTATTTTTTCCAAACACATGACCTTGTAGCCCTATATTGCATGGTGGTTTACCAGTGTGGCTTCTCAGACACTTCAAGGGCCTTAATTGTGTTGCTCCATATTGTTAACCAAGCCAGGATGAAGATATGCAGCTATGTCAAGCCAGCTGTAAGTAATTTAGATATGTGTGTGTTCACGGCTTGCTTGCATAGACCACTCGATTGATCACTGATTTACAAACATTAAAAAGCGTGTGCTGCACACTAGTCACTTCTAATGGAAAGTAATGAAGAGGTTAAACATACAGTATATATTAAAAGAAAAATGCAACTGATGTAATTAAACTAAGAAAAGACTAATAGACAATAACGGACAGAATGAATGTGGAAATAGTCCAAATATGTACACTTACTAACCACTGCTCCATTGAAACCATCACAATTCAAACAGTGGCTTTACTCAGATGTTCAGCATCTCTAACTGAATGTAAGAGCATGCTTCTTGTAAAGAAATGTAGTGAAACACCGACTCAACAGATAAGCTCCTCTGTGCATGGTGGGGGCGGTGCTCTGCACTGTATGGTGCTGAAATTTGGGACCCAACAGTCTGCACTGAAAGCTCCTCTCAGTATTAGAACCTCTTCATCCAATACATTGACATTCAAACAAGGCCATGCCGTTGTGAAGAAACACATTAATGGGACTTTATGTAGGTCTACTGCACTCACTGACTTGAGTCCATCAGCTGTTTCTAATTATCTAAAAACCTGCAGTAATATTCGTCAAATCTACGACAGCAGTATATGACAGTGAGCCTATAATAATGATTGACATGTATGTATTATAATATTATTTTTTAAATTAATGTATTCGTGGTGGCAAGGTAATACAAATGAGGGAGGATACATACAGGCAATTGTCTAATAATGGTAAAATGCATTTATTTCCGATGTCAGGATTGACTAAGCCTCACTGTTAGCCTGGGCAGTGGCAGACTAGGTGCACAGAATAAATCTCCATGGTAACATATGTGCCTCTGCTTTCATGCAACAGAGTTCCAGCTAAATTCAACCAAAATAACCAGGAAATCCCAGCTTAATCGGCTATCTAGGTTTTGTGCAGCAGCCCTTTGGGGGAACTAATCCATCATTAATGTTATCAGTACCTCCAATTTTTTCCCTTTTTGCTATAAAAAGGGGCATTAACAGCACCACTATTGTGAAGTCCCGATGGTATTTATATAAAAAAAAAA
>JANJYP010077950.1:0-12096 GCA_024605115.1 Rastrelliger brachysoma
CAATAATACAGTACATTAGCCCTACAGTGCTTGTGCTTGTGTTTTGGATGAATATGTAGCCTGATACGGTAATTATATTTATTTACTGCTACATAACCTCCAGCAGTGGAAGCAATGTTCTTTTTGCATTAAAGGTAACCTGGTGCTCCTGAAATAATAAAGACAGAACATTGTGTACATGCACTGTATGTGTGTATTTGTGAATGTGTGTTTTTACATGCTTTTAATGGAGTCAATGAGGCACAGGAGGAGTGCTGCAAAGTGGGCCTCTTACTTTACACCACAGTGAGGTGCCACTATGCTGGGCTGAGCTGGGTGACACGACATGGTTTACACTATAGACCTCGCTGCAGGATGCATTTAGGCGCGCACATACACAGCGGGCTCCAGCTACAGCTCATTACTGCCAGTTGAAACAGAGCACAGCATACACACTGGGATTAAATGGGTAAATAGTTCAAATAAAACAGTGTGAGCTGGTCTTTTTTCATTGTTCTGCGTGCTCTGCATCCGTGGTGTTTGTGGTTGTACCCATGCACGTCTTTATAGGCTAGCTCAGAGGTCAGAGACAACATCAGATTAGTGATTAATGGCACACGCGTGCGTGCACACACACACATATACACACTGCACTGCTCTCGCTTAACTGTTTACACATAAACCTCAGTCACCCTATGTGTCAAAGCCTGAGGTTGGATATCTATATCCACAGCAGCGTAGAGCATTCCTCACACACCACTGAGCGATAGCCACATTATACAGTGCAGAAAATCCAGTTCCAGCTTTATCAATATCCGGCCCTGCAGCCAAATAACCCACCACAGCCAACAGAAAAATATGACTGCAGGAGACATAGAATATTCATCATTGCTGGGGAGGAAAGGTTGGCTCTGGGGAAACTGCAGGTTGTTTGCTCAAGCCAGACAATGTTGTGTTTGTTTATTGTTGAGGTCTCTAGCCAGCTGGCTTCCCCTTCATTGCCACAGGAATAATGGACAGACTAACAGTTGAGGTAAAATCTACTACTTTCTCCTGTGCTTTTTTCCTCTAATATTTGTTTGCTCAAGTACAATTTCTCTTCTTCAGCAACACTGTGCTAAATGGTGTTACACACGTTCACAGCTGCAAGTTGCCCCGCGTGACCGAAGTCTTGTGCTGGCGGCCAGAGTGCTGCTCCACTGATGCTGCTGAGGGAGTTTGTTGCCTTTCTCACCTTGACAGAAGCTGCTGAGAGACTGGAGGGAAAATGCTATTCATGTCTTTCCCTGCCAAGACTTCACTGCATTCAAGCTGGTGAGTCTTTTCTTCTCCATAACATCAGGATGTTCTCATCCCCGTAACATGCACCGTACTAAAGGGCAACTTTGGTGTTTGGTGGGCTAGGTTACATAATGATCAGAGAGATCATTCGCTGTCTGGAAAGTCAGATGCTTCTCAGCGGCAACTTGTGCTCTGATCATTAAGGCTGGTTTTCTGGTGTACAAGAATACAATTAGAGGTACAAAATATGTTATGCTTTGTACTTGTTTCGGAAGTATTTGGTTATAAACCAAAATATTGGACAAATTAATATTGGATAAACTTTTTGACTTAAAGGTGCCAAAAGTCAGAGGGAAACCAGATTAATGCATGTACCAATGCATCCAATAGATGTTGAGACATTTCACAGAAAATGGCATATGTCAGTCTCATGGTGGCACGAAAGGAGATGTGAGAGGACCACTAAAGTTGATATCATTCACCCTCTACAGAGGCTTGAGAGAAAATTTCTTGGAAACCCATGTACTATAATAGTAGATATTTCAGACTGACATTGCTATCCCTGAAACCCCACTGCTCACATGGCTAAAAAAACCCTCTGAACTTAATTACTGTTTTATCATTTTGTTTATTTACACAGAACAGACTAGCTGTTTGACCCTGCTTCTAATCTTTATGCTAAAAAAAGCTGTCTTCTGGCTCTATATAGACATTAGAGTGAAATCAATTTTCTAAATTAAACCTAGAAATAAAAGGTATTTTTGAGTGAGAAATGCTTTCTAAAATGTCGATCTACTCCTTTTAACAATGACATGACATTAAGATAAAATTGAGGCATCCATTGATGATTTCATTGAAGATGTCAATGCAGTAGCCCGTGACATGAGATTGGTATTGATCTTCTTTTCTGTCGGCAAGAAAGTGAATAAATGTATTTCCCCAAATGTCAATCCGTTGCCTTAAAATTTACTATTTATTCTATATTTTAATTGAATCTAATTGAAAATCTGATATTTTTTAGTCATTTGTAAATCCTGTTTTGTTTTAGTCGATTCATTGATGGGTGGATTTATTTATTTAATTACAAACACTTGCAGCGAGAAAAGGAAACGTGTTTAGAAAAATGAAGCAGATCTTTATGGAGTGCTATAAAATATGAAAGAGCTGTTTGGAGTGTTGAGGGAAGTGTGCTACACTGGGATTTTTTGCTTTTTTCTCTTAACAAAGGCAGACTAGAATTGACTATGCTGCTCTCACTGACTGAACTGAAAAACTTTCACCTCCAAAAAGCCAGGAGGAAAAGGTTTGAGTCCATATGGACATCAGAGCCTTGTTTGGCATGTAAAACTACACAATGGCCTCCTCATGCTTCCTTTGTTCGTGAACCGACAGTCTCTACTGCCCTGGCACTGAACTCTAGGATCTGCTGTATTTCTGTGCTTAGCTCTTGTGGCTGTGCTATAATATAACATGATTCTGCAGACTTTAATTGTATGTTAGATAGACTGGAACAGAATGTTCTGTCATGCTCTTCTCAATGTGTCTCATTTATTCTTTTTCTTTCATTTTCTCAAGCTGTGGTATATAAGTATCAGATGATGTTGGAACTGCACTCACTATCTGCTGTTCCCTCCATTTCTTATCTTTTTGCATGCACAGTTGGGCAATCACACAGGAGTTGTTGTCACTCAAATTGTATTATGTCTGCTTTTGTCAGTCCAGACTGAAGTATCTCAATAACTGGTGGGTGATGGGAGTATTGGACAGTGATGGTGGCCAGTAAATAACTCCTGCTGACTGTGGTGATCCCCTGACTCTCGACAACTATTGGATGTATTGCCATGACTTCAGAATTTCAAAAACAAGAAGAAACTTGTTGCAAAGATGTAGATACAGAAATATATATAACATAAAACAACAGAGACGTAACCAAATAATCTCAGGTCACTCTGTCTGGTATAATCTCCTGCCCTGACTTTTGACTTGAAGGTGAGTTTTACATCTGCTGACCTCACATTTTGGAAATTTGACCATCTTAAACATGATGTGTCCCCTTTCATGCACAATGTCTCAAACACAGAACAACATAAATGTCAAGAGTCTTTAATGCAGACTACTGTAAAGTTCAAGGACATGATCATCTATTTAAATGTATTAACGGTTTTTTGCAACTAATCATAATTATCATGCAGAAGCATCAGTCTGTGTTTTGTTTTTCAATTTCAGTCAAAATATGTTAAAAGCCTAAAACATACAGCAAAGCACATCTTTTTTGCTTTACAGATAAAATGCCTACCTGAAATCTGATTGGTTTATATTTGCCTTATATATGTATTTCTTTTTGATGATGTTCTGCTTCTTTAGGCACATATTAAATATTTAATATATTCAGTATAACATAGAACATATATTATATATTTATTTAATTCATTTTGAGGATGCTCTGTGTGACACTGAACATAGTTCTTAGGGTATGCTGTAATTCAAGGTTCTTTACAATAACACAAGTATAATTTTAGCTTTTGAATTGTCTTTTGAACTTGAAATCTCGAGACACCATACTGTAATAGAGTAACTATATGTTTTTTTTTTCATTTAGCATTTCTGGGGCAGCATCTGGTCTGTATGAAGCAGCATTGGTCTGTTTAGTGTCTGTGCAGTGCTTGGTCTGGCCCGCAGGGTCCTCTCCTCTGCTCTGGCTGGTCGATAGAGATAGCAACCAAGGGAGCAGGACAGCGAGAGGAGAGAGCGGTTTGATAATGAAAAGACCTTCAGCAGATATTCTCACTGATCTTTTGAGGTTCCCCAGAGTACTGGTCACAAACATGTGAGTCCATGTGCTAAATACACAGATTCCAAGATCTGTCCACATATGCAGTCCCAGAAATGTACACAGTGAGACTGCTGTAGATACATAGCCGCTGTGTAACTGACAGATTCATTTCACTGTAAACCTTGGTCATTTAAAAAATTTTAAAGAAAGGGCTCATCTCGCTAACTTATAATGAATTTTGTATTTTTCTTTCAGTTTTTTTGTGTAAACAGTATTACCCCAGAATCACAGTCTTTTGATTTTGCTTTCAAACCTTCCAGTCTCCAGGGGTGCTCTGCATGCTCGAACACAGCTGGAATCATAAAAAATGTATTCAGTGTGTGTTCATCCAAAGCAGTAACCACCACAGCTGAGCAGTGAAGGCAAAGCAGGACTGCCTTGAGATGCAGTTTGCCTAATGACCACTAAGCGCTGGCACCAACAAGACTCTGATTGTATTGAAGTCTATGAAAAGAATCAATTAGTCTTTTAGAATTCATAGTCAATTATTTTGTTCTCTCTAGCAGCTTAATTGCATTCCAGTCCTTCCAGTATGCTTGTAAGAGTGCTTTCACGTTCCTCACTAACACAATCATAAAAATCAACATGAAAAACCAGAGCATAGATATATAGACATATTAAAACAAGTGTCATATACAGTATTTAAGGCTTTTAAAATAAATGGAATGTGTGCAGTGCAAAAAGAAATACAGCTTTTAAATATTGGACTTTTGGATATTCAGTATTGGATTTTGGTTTAATGGATAAAGAAAAATTAATTTTGGAATTGAAAGTGTGCACTTATCCCAGAAGATTGTGTGGAAATATTAATAGAGTAGGTTGTAAACACATTCTGACTAGATTTTTGCTGTAAGCAGATAAAAATATAAGAGGTCTAACAGGCCTACTTAATGGGTATTATCGGTTGCTTCAATCATAGCAGAAAACACCTATGTGCTGCCCATTGCAATTTTTTCTGTTTGTACTTGTTTTCCCTTCTTGTAGGCTTTGAGGAAGACAAAAGATAAAGGTAATAATTTACACCTTCACTTAAAAAAATGTTTTTCTTATAGTTCCTTCAGTTGGATGTTTGAACTTCACTGTGTAAAATGATGTACGCGCAAAGTTTGGCACCAGAAGAGTGCTGAACAACTAACACAAGTGTGATGTGTAAAACTTGAAGCCTCCAGTGCACAAACACTGAGAATGGACTTTTCAGAAGTAGAAGACATTTTGCATCGCACAGTGTAACTTTTGGAACATATTTGCATATTCATAGATTGCAGATTTTTTAATGAGGAAGAATGCGTTTGTGTAATTTCAAGAATTCTTAACAAGGTAATTAACCTTTTTTGTGGAAAAACAATGTCCGACACTAATTACCATTCGAGGCAAAGTATATTTATTTGACCTTATACAGCTTACATAAGGTGGGGATCTTTACATTTGAGAAATAAACTTATAACTGGTTTAATTGAAGATGGAAATTACCTGTGTCTCAAAAAAGATAATTAAGAGTGCTCTGTAAATGTAACACAAATCCTTACACTAGTTTTAGATTGTGGAATTGAAAGATTTCAGAAGACATTTATAGCACATACACACTTTGATGACCCACTTTCGTGCACACATCCCCCCTTTTACTCAGGATGAACACACCTTTCTACTGTCTTAACACAGATGCGTGCGCACACGTTTTCATACATATACTCAAGAGGGACATTAACTGCAGATTAGAGGAAGCACAGGCACAGACAGAGTGCTGCTTCATTACTGGTGGCATTTAGCAGAGAACCCCAGCACCTTATCCAAGACAAATGCCAGTGTGTGGCCCACAGTACCACCTATTATATATTGACATCTGTGGAAAGGTTAATATAGTCCTTAAGTGGAGGAGGTGCCCTGCTCCAGATCACTTTGGTTTTCTCTACTTTCGCTGTTCCATGTGGTGTGAAAGAGGGGCATATGCGTGTTTGTAGATATCCTGTGCCTTGTTGTGCTTTTTCCACTGCAGAGTTTGTTTGTTTTTTTCCACATGTAAAAATGACAAAGGATGAGGAAAAAGAATTCTAATTAAGTAGGTGAGACTGAAAAAAAAACAAAGGAAGAAAGATGCCAAAAATAGATGACAAGCTATACTGCAGTGCAGCTTAATTGGAAAACAGATTCTAAGCTCGCTAAGGAAGAATAGGGTGTTAACGAGTAAGAAGTTAAGGAAAAATAAAGTGCAGAACAGATCGAATAACACTAAAGTAAGAGTTTCTGCAGATGTAGAGAAAATCCGTGTTTTTTTTTGTTTACAATCACAACACAGTTTTAACCCCCCAATGTTCTTCCATCCATCTTGAAGTTCAGTGCACTGATAAAGGGCAAATTCTTTGGTTGCATATTGATGTATGCCGCATTCCTGTCAGTTCATCTCAGCAGTACATAAACTTTTCTGACGTTTCCACTCACTGCTCACGATGAAATGACACTGCTTACAGACAGCAGAGAAATATGTCCATGTGCCCTGTCATATTTGGAGAGCTTGTTCTTTTAAAGGCAAATGTCGTAGTTAGGGTGTATTCACATTAGGTCTGTTTGTTTCGTAATATGCTAGGACACAATTGCTTACCCTTCCCCTCTCCCCCCCTGTCAGCTTTCACACTGTACACTTGTTATGCGCCCAAGCACGATTATGTCTGTACACCTGAGGCAACTAGGTGACATTCGTTTCTATGGGAACCAGCAGCTTATCAAATGAAAACAAACTTGTACTCAAATTCGGACCAGGGCTCCTAATGTGAAAACGCAAACACATTTCCTTTACTGGTTTCTTTGAAAATCAAGATTTTAAATAGTACATTATCACTGAGAAAAATTTTCTCTACCTCAACCTGCCTTTAAATGCTACAGTAGTAATAACCTGCTCTGACAGTAGCTTCTGCATAATGAATACCTATACTTGTCACTACCGGTATTTTTACTTAGACAGAATTATGAATACGTGACTCTTACTTTTAATGGAATACTTTTATATAATGGTATTGTTACTTTTGCTACAACTGATTATACAGAATGTAGACCACTAAATGAATTATTCCCTGTAGTTTTATCTCCGTCATTTCCAAGATAATGAAGTCATCTGGGACCTTTTTATTTATTTATTTATTTATTCATATATTTATTCAGTTTTAACTTCATTAAAACTTGTAAGATTATCCTTTAAAGCAATGTATAGACGTGTACAAAAAGTACAAGTTGATTGAGAAATCATGACTTATGACCCACTAAATTTGTGAGAATTTTGGTGTGTTTGGGGCATTGACATTCCATAGCAGCATGCAGGGTGTGAAGTCGGGACTCAAAGTGTAGCAACCAGGTTTCATGGCTGTCTCTATCTCTCTCCTCTGTTCCGCTCTTCTCTTTATGTCTGTGTCATAGATATATAAAGAGCAGCAGGTCTGTGTGTCTGCTTGACCGAGGGTGCGGCTGAACTACACACACACACACACAGAACAGAGAGGCCACACACTCTGCATTCACACAAAATCTGGCTACGTGTCATTTTTGTGGAGGTTTGTGCAGAGATGTGCCATTTGTAGAGAGGCCAACTTGGCATGCTGTGTTGTTACAAACACCAACTGACATATCCTGTACAGTATACCTTTAAAAGCCAAATGCTTACTTTTGAAACCAGCTTGTAAAGTCTTAAAAGTCAGACCACTGCACTGTGTAAACACTTGGATTATTCCACACAAGCTGTTTACAGAATTCTGACAAATATTTCAATGTAGCCATTGGCAATATATTAAAATATGTGGACTGCGACTCCCATATATTACATTGGACTACTGGGGCTAAGTTGTTGTGTTTGATGATAGTCTTAGAAATTGTCCTAGACATTTTCCTGTTTTTTGAAGTGGTATTTATTTTTATTTATTTGTTGTATCGTGCTCCTCTTCAGCCACCCTCCTTGCTTTTTTTGCTCCTGTGGCTCAGTGTCACAAGGAATCAACTATAATAGTGCAGCACTACTTCCCCGGGGATTCTTTTAAAAAAAAAATGAAAACCTGTAGAAACAGAGCCATGCCTGTTGTTTCTCGTTCTTTTCAAACAAAAAAAAGAAAAAAACAGTGTCTTTTGGTGTGCAGGGAGGACAGGGAATCAAAGGAAACATGTCTGCAGGTAAAAGATTAAATTAGGGATTCTCAGTTTACTGCTGGAGGGTATTGTAGCCTCTGGAGATGACTTTAAAAAAACTGTGATGACTTTTGTTTGAAATTTCGTCCATGGCCTCAGTTAGCACAACTTTGAAAGGCTCCACGTTGAAGGAGAGTAATTAATATAAGTGGAATGGGAGTAGTTAATATTTATGCAATGAGAGCTCTTAATGAAAGAGGAAAAGAGAATTCTTAATATAGTGGAATGTGAGTATTTAATGATCTTAGTGCTGATCTCAACATCTTTGCTCTCAAATGTAGCTTTAAAGAATAAAATGATGTGTGTGTGTGTGTGTGTGTGTGTGTGTGTATATGTCTATGTAATGACCTGATTGTTGGCTTCATTGCCAGTAGCAGGAGGCAGTGCAGCTAATCAAGCTAATAAAGCCTTACTAATTAGTGACTGTCTATACCATGTGTGCAGTAAAAGGTGTTTTTGGAGATGGAGTGAACATAATACATTTCAAACCAATACTACAAACAGAAAGGTCCAATGAATAAAGGTGGTAGGTGTTTAGAAGAAAATGACAGGATAGTGTTTCTAACTGAAAACTCAGCAGTCTCTAATTTGTCACCAAGGCAACCGCCATCGTTTCAACATAGAGTGGACCATAGGATGGATCAGTTTCTGTTTATTTCTCACTTGGAGGAGAGTGATGTGATTTTTTTTGATAGCCTGTACACTGCATTGATTTTGAGATGCTTATGCAGTATTTAGTAGGCCTGTGGAGGCTTACAGTGCATTCAGGCCCTCCAAACTAAATAATACATTCTGTTGCCAGGACATTTTCTGATCTGACACATGGTTGGATTAAGGATTGTTGAGGTTTATGACATAGAAATTGTTTAAAGGGCATTTATTACATTCGCCAATCGCATATCTCACAAAAGAGGTATGCTTCCATACACTCAGAGTCTACTTAGTTTAATACTCTATTGTATATTGAAGTATAATCTCCATAGACAGACAGCCTGTCAAAATCACACAAAGGTCCTGATGTATATATGTTCTGACTTATTAATGGTGTGTATATATATATATATATATGGAAGGCTCCCAGCTCCCAGTGTGGCTATGAACTTGACGGTTTTACTTTAGGCATATTCCCATCACCTGCTGTGAAGGGAATATGGAATTAAAATGCATACAGTTGATTTCTACTTTTGGAACCTACATGAAAAGTATTTTAGAGCAGTAATTTCTTCTGTCAGTCAGCTTAGTAAAGACAGTTTAACAGGCCACTGTCCTCTTTGCCCCCCTCAGGAGGTGCTGCTGACAGACAGCTGGTCCCGTGGACACAGTAACAGCTGAACACAGGGTGGAGTCAGGCCGGGTTGAACAAATAGAGCACTCCAATAGAACTGACTTAGATGCAGTTTATGTCTTGCTTTTGATGTGGAGTCTCACTTATATACAAATGACCTAGTTAAGGTAACTTTGTTAAGGTTAGGGAACCTTTGTTATCATGGTTACAATAATATTCACGTTTTTCAAGTTTAAGTAACAACTGAAAAAATGACAACTGACACTGAGTGAAAAATGAATGTAGTGTGTTGTATTGAAGTTTGATGTTCACCTGACTTCCTTGTTTGGGCCCATCATAATGACTGCAGCGGCTGGTGGACACTGTCACATGAAATGAAACATTTTGAGGCTTTTTGTGAAAGAAATCATTCTGTCATTTTTCCTGGAAGGACAGTATGGCTGAAATAAAGCACTGTACAGTTGTTTTTTACTTTGTCCCCCCGCAAAGGGCAAAAGAGATTCAGGAAGGAAGTGTTTGAAAGAAAAAAAAATCAGATTACACTTCTATTATAATGCATATAAAATATAATGGAAATGTTAAGGCAGTTGAATAGTTTCTATTATGAGGATTCTATAAGTAGAATATTGTAGGCCTAAATAAAAAATTTCCAATGTTCATTCTCTTTGAAATGATGACTCATGTTGGCCAGAACTGCAAAACCATGCAATATTTGCATGCAAACTGTTTACCTTGCATAAAAATGTACTCCGTTACACCATCCTGGAGATTCCTGGAGGGGCCGGTTAATGTTGGATGGAGTCATGTCTAACTTGTTTGTGTCAACGGGTTGGAAGAAGTTAAAGTTGCATGATTCTGCTGTGATGTTTGAACAGGGAGTCTGATTCAGCGTCTTAATCATGTTTCCCTGGGCGAGAACCAATTCAGAAATAACCATTCGCTTCTTCATGCCTTCTGTTGACTCTCAAGTTGACAGGCACACAAACAGACACATACACAAGCATGGATGTTGTAACACACCACACAAAATATGAGCCGACACAAGGCAAATGTACACACGGGCCTCCTAACAGATTCACAAAAAGGTGCTGAAAGTCTCTGTCTTACACATACGCCCCTCCCTCATTTTTCTCTAAATGATTTATCTGCTCTGATTTGGGAGAAATGATTCTTCATAATGAAACAGACAGAGAAGATGATTTTTTTATTCATCTCGGGACAAAGCAGGCTGTGGCCCTTCTTTTCATGGTAGACAGCTCGTATAAACACTGCCAATGAGTTTGGAGTTTTCTCATTACCCCCTCACACCCTCTCATCATCTCCACTCTGGATTCATCACGCTCGGACAGACAGTCCATCTAATGAAGGCCTGCAAATTCATTGCACAATGCCTCGGAGAACCTCGCAGAGAATCTTTCTGTCACCATCCTCTCCTTAATCAATTTACAGGTCGTGAGCTGCAGGCTTAGCTCGATGATTATTGTTATGGTGAAGCGAGCGTGCTCGTCGATCGCTGTCTAACCTCGCTAACACCTCCAGAGCAGGCGGCCAGATTGAACGATAAAGTCGTCTCTGCAAACCCATCCTGATTTAGAGCACCTCGTAAAATTGATACTTATTTTTCTCTTCTCTGGTGTTCACTGAAGTGCGATATCATAAACTGCTCCTCCTCATCTCTGCTTTTTTTTTCTTCTTCTTTTTCTCATTTGGAGATTTAAGGCTCTGGGTCACAAGGGTCACTGAGCAGGGCTCTCTCAATGTCAGTGATCATCAAGCGACTGCTTCTGAAGTCTGGAATTCTATTCGGTGGAGGGAAAAAAAATGACAGCCACTCCACGTCTGAGTCACTGCCAACGTCGAAAAAACACAGCAGANCAGGGAAAAAAAATGACAGCCATTCCACGTCTGAGTCACTGCCAACGTCGAAAAAACACAGCAGAGTAGGATGCATAGGGTGGGCTCTTTGAGTGCTTTGAACAATTTTCATTTTCGTGAGACTTAAGTGGATATTCGGGGCCTTGTGACCCTACCTTCCAATCCCTCTCTTCTTTCTTTGTCTCTTCAGCCGCTCACTCATAAAGGCACACTAACACATACAGCACAAGATAGGCTTTTTGCTTCACTGTTATTATCTCCCTGTTAGTAAGCTGGTTACATGAGCTGCAACGATAGAGTGGGTCAAAAGCTGTCATATCTCCAAGGTGACTGACAGATAGAAAAGAGACACACGGAAGACTGCTGAATATGACTGCAATGTGACTGAACTAGAAAGCTTTTAAAATACAATACAATATGTGACAAATGTGTTGATCTCCAGCAGAAAGCATTGTAAAAACTAGAGAATAATCATAAACGCAATATAAAACTCAATGATTTACACCAACATGTGTGCGAATCATTTTCCTGGTCTATAAGTTTATCCTCTGCACTGCTGTCCACACTCCCTTTGGGCTGTGTGTTTCAGTGTAATGTTGAGGACGTGTGCATGGGTAATGCAGTGGAAGGGACATGACCTGGGGTTGTACACTTGAGATAGGAAGAGTTTGAAAGGGGC
>JANJYP010077961.1:0-16058 GCA_024605115.1 Rastrelliger brachysoma
ATATATATATATATATATATATATATATATATGTATGTACGGTGTTTCTTTATAATAGTATGTATTCTGGTCAGGGTGGGAAAAAATGACTGAATCAACAGAAAAATTGGAATTACTTTCCTGCAGTTTTCATTCCAGCGGGCCAGATTAGACCCCTTGTTGGGCCAGTTCTGACCCACAGGCCATATGTTTGTCATCCCTGACAAAGTAGATTACTTTTAATTCTTAAGAAGTGTAATGTAAACCGACTCCCATTTGCTTTAAAGGTTTGTAATCTTCATGTAATCGACCTCTTTTCCTACCTTTAAACCCCTTTTTGCACCACAAATCTGAAAATAATAATTAAGTGCAGATTAATGTTCATATCATATTATATGTAACTGTTTATTATGCGGCTTAGTCGGGTTGATTTTCACTGTGCCTTTGCAAATCTTCTAGTGTTTGTCTTGCAAAACCAAACCAGAAAACCACATGCCTAAAATCATGATACTCTGCTGCAGCTGCTATCATTTCTCATTTATTTGTATTAATTGTTCAACTGGAATAAAATAGTTCCACAGAGACTCCTGAATTTGTTATGAAAGATTAAATGTGTGCAAAACCTGTTTGGCAGCATCTCAGAATGTGTTTGCACACTCCTACTAAATATATCCAGCACAGTGTGATGCTACTAGAACTCAGTCACAGGGTTAGAAGTCGTAGGAGGAGTAGCAGTGGTGGTTTGGTTACCTAACCAAAGTAATGAGTGAGGTATGTGCTCTTCATTCAGTGCATGTTACCAATCTAAACATGAAAGCATATGCAAACTGCCTCTCTTTGAGTGGTCAAACAAACTAGAAAAGAGCTTTATAAGTACAGTCTATTTGTCATTTAACACATTGCAGCCAGGATTTGCATTGATCTTATTGACTGGTAAACAGGAAGTGGTGTGGCTCTATGTTGGTTGGTTGATCCTGACTGCAATATGTCAACAGCTATCACACAGCCATTCAGCCTGATCTATTTTCTAGCACTTCTGTGCAATATGAGGATGTCACACTTCCTTTAATTGAAGAAAATGAAGAAATGGTGCTAGTGGAGATTTTCTGCGCAGTAGTTGCTTTTCCCCAAAAACATACTGAACAAACATATGGACTGTAGCTGAACTTGTTGTGTAAGAGATAAGGAACAGATGGATCCCACCGACTTTGTTGCTTACCGGACCTTTTGGACAAGCATTTTGGGTTTGAGTGAAATACTATAGTGGGGCCCCAACTGCATTGAACGATCTTTTGGGGGGAACCAGCTAGTGTTCATTGTGAGAACCCCTGAACTAGACAATCAACTATACTTCTGTTTGGTGCTAGTTTGTGAATGTTAACATACTAGCATGCTAAACTAACATGTTGAAGATGGTAAACTAAATTACCATCCGCCTATTGAAATTTCCATACTCCACTAGAGTAGCTCTAGCAGTTTAGAAAACTTACTTATCTTACACTGGTCCTTTATGCAGCCTTCAGTTCAGCCTCTGTCTCTTAACAGTCAGTCTTACATCCTGTCTCTTTAAATCTCCCCTCCTGATAAGCCTACTGTGTTGTGTAATGGCAACTTTATGGAAGGCTGTAGAGGGACAGCCCTGTTGTGTTAAGTTACTGCTGATTAAAACCCAACATTTCCAGTTTTACTGCTTCATATTAAGTGTATTAATGTCTAAATAACTAGAAACGGTTATCATGAAGAATTTATAGGACATTTAAAGTGCCCCTTACAGAATTAGTGAAACATTGTTTGCAGCAGAAATAGATGAACATGTAAAGAAATCCATCACTAGTGATGTCAGCTGTGTCTGAAAGTAGAGAATAACAGTAGAAACTTAGCTTCATTAGCAACACTAAAAACCAGTCAAGAAAACAACATCTGGAAATATTTGGAAGTGTTTGTTCAGTGGATCAGTTAGACATGATGCAGGGAGGAACAGTACAAGCAGAAACAACCACAGTGGTGATGATGTTTGACGAAGAGGTGCGGATGACCCTCAGACAGATAAACTACTTATTTTACTCCTGTGCTGTTAAATATATAGCTGGCATGACTGGAGTCATGGCTCAGTGTAACTACCCCCAAAACAATGGAGAAACATAATGTTAGCAGCATATATGGCTATGCATCACTAGCTGATGTCAGCTTGGGCTGAAAGTAGAAAAAAATGTTAGATGCTGAGCGTTCAGAGCAGTTTGAAGCTGCTTAAACTTTTTGCTTACTTCATTCGTTTACCTCATTATGTTTGACCACATTTCATATGAATATCTGACATTATATACTGTATGTGACTAAAGATCAGGAAAAGCATGATAGGTTCCCTCTAAATATTTGTGGGTAAAATATCAGTACTTAAAGCCTGTTAAATGTTAAAACCGTGATGTTTTAATCAAAGCATCAGTTTTGCTTGTGGAAGAAAGAAAAAAATGGACAGAAAATAACCCACGCACGTGTTTTTCATGGAGTTCCCCTATTGATCTGAAAGCCTGAGGGTAATTCTCTGCCTGTTCAGTGGGAGTTGTGTTGGGAGTGGTTCCAAAAAAGCAGAATAAATTAATCAGAACTTCACTTTGCTGCCTGGCTCCCGAGGAGCGGCCGGTGCTATAATCAAAACAGGGCTTGGAGGAGTGCTGTGTGTTTCCTACAGGATCATCAGGAAGAAATCAGTTTCTCCACTTATCACACCAGTCACAGCAGAGGAAAAACTGGCAAATTACTGTAGACTTCCCTAATTGGGTGATGATGCAGTTTTTTTGCTAACACTGTGGAGTAGCTTCATTCCAGTGTATTAACCTGTGCATTACCAGGGCCTAGACATCACAACAAATACAGATAGTTTGCAGTGGTAGGTAAGTAAATCTTGTGATCAATGTAATGTTGCTCACCTTACTCTTAGCAGCATTAAAAAGGAACATGTATACTGAACTTTCTAGCAAACGAATCACAGCTAATGCAAAATATTTAGAATCGATCTGAAAAATGTTTACACTCAACACATTTGGCATTACAAATTTGTATTTGTATTTGGCATGTGTATAGCACCTTTTTATTTTTCTGATATCTCAAAGCACTTTTTACACTACAAGCCACATTCACCCATTCACACACACACACACATATACATTCATATGGCTGACATGCAAGGTGCCTATTCATCATTCACACACTGATATCACAGCCTGCAGCATCTTGCCCAAGGACACATGCATATAGTAAAAATGAATGTGTGGTTTTAGGAGAATGGTCACATGCTGTTTTTTATCTGCGGATAACAGCCAGGGATCAGTGACTGTGTGCAGCTTTCCAGTCATATCACAGAGAGGTTGTGCCTGTATACACTAGTAACAAAACCAGATCTGGAAAGTATCTAGAAACCTGCATCATAACAGGAGACGCTGCACAGAATTTGACTTAGATCTCAGTTACTGCACTGTTTTTGATTTTGTTTTTTTGTTTTTTAAAAACTAACCCTTTGACTAAATGTTTAAGACAAATTGAGAGATTTTTTAAAGCTTACATACTGTCCAATATCAAATTTTACTCATTTATACATTTGATAGTTGTAAAAATAATAATATATTTTTTGCAGGACTTTTCCTAATGTGAACCACAGTATTCAAAAATGGAAATAAAATGCATATTTTTTTTTAATGTTTGTGCATCTGATACACATTTTTATATATGAAAATGTACAAATTTGACTTATGAATATTAAAAAACAAAAATCAGAAATAAGATACATTGTATTCATCATACTCTATAGAATGTTCTCCTGGACCATAAAATAGTGAATCAGTTTAATCAAACCTTTACTACTGAACTGGTATAGAGAGTACTTATGTGTCTGAGTATGAACAGTATGTAAGGGTTAACAAAGAGACTGATGGGCTTTATATTGGTAGCCCCCACACTCTCTTATAAAATCCCATTGGTTAAATATATCTGCTGATATTGTCATTATGGAGCTTTCAGTGGTTAGGATGCATGGTGGTAAGGATGAACAAGAGTCTTACGTAAAGTCTAACACCACGTCATGACATACAGCGATCGAGCGAAATGGCAATGAAATTTCGCGTAGGGGTGTCCTGATGTGCAGCGTGATGATTTTGTCACGGGTATATTTTATAGGTCAGAGTCTGTTCTTCCTCTCTATGCTAACTTGCTTGTCAGCAGGAAGCAGCATGTACTTTTCAACCAATAAGAAGTGTTTAGGGGCAGGACACCGCTGTGAAATGTTGTCCAGATAGAGACAGAGCAAGCAATTTTTTCAGAGTTCAGCAATATTGCTGGACAGAGCGAAATCGTGTATGAACTTATATAAGATATTTTCCAGTACTACACAATTCTCCAAAATGTATGATATATGTCTCCAAACTGAACAATATTATGATATGTTCTGTAATACTGAGCCTTGGTATGTTGCTGATTCATTTTGTTCGTTGTCTTTGTTTTGTTTTGGATGTTTGGAGTGTCGCCTCACATTCCAGTTTCAATGTAATTCCTGTGAAATGGAAGCCTTGCATATATGCAATGCATTCTTTTCCAAATATAAATTATCTAGGGGTGGGGGGGTAGGTTGTCGCCTAAAAAAATATATTTATTCATTTATTTTGTTATCTTTTCTGTTATGTATGCATATCTTTAAACTTAATGAACAATGGTCACAAAAAATAAAAGATTTATGGGATTAAACAAATCACAGTTTAAAGCATGCAGTTTCAGACTACAGCACTGTCTACAGTATGTTGCACCTACATTAAAATGATATGAATCTGGTCATCTCAAGGTTAAAAAGTTTTTTTAATTAAGAAGTGTCCTTAGATACAGCACATACACACAGCCATTCCCCCTGATCTATTTTCTAGCACTTCTGTGCAATATGAGGATGTCACACTTCCTTTAATTGAAGAAAATGAAGAAATGGTGCTAGTGGACATTTTCTGTGCAGTAGTTGCTTTTCCCCAAAAACAAATTGAACAAACAAATGGGTTGTTACTGAACTTGTTGTGTAAGAGATAAGGAACAGATGGAGGGAGATACAGAGTGCATAATTAAAATGTTTCTGACATGGCTGCATTTATATGAAAGTAAAAACATCATTTTAATTTGTGAAAACATAACGTCCTCTTTATTTATCATATTGACAGAATCACCATTGACCTTGGTCATATCCTGCTGCTTAATATGATTTATGCCATTATTCCACTGCATACTCAGCTCCCCATCCCCCACTCATAGGCCCAGATAATGAAACAGGAATCACTTAGAGCCAAAGAGTCTTTTCAGTCCAGGAACAAGAAAGCTGTTTTATGGCACATACACAGTACTGTCTGCCTGTAATGATGAAGAATGTCCTTGTAATCCTAACTCTTAATGACACCACGACATAAAGGAGACATATCACCATGTGTGAACAACAAGCAGAGTATTCTTAATTGTAGAACACAGTCTCTCACACACACACACACACACACACACACACACACACACACACACACACACACACACNAGAAATGGCTGCACCCATATTTATTGGCATAGACCTATATGGAACTGGTTCAGAAACACAGTGTTATTGTGTAATAGTGTCATTTACTGCCAGACATTGACATTAAATTGTCAGGTTGTCTGTCTGAGTCATAAAAAAACAATACAAGAAAGTTCATGGACCTGTCAAATATTGATACATGAGCAATAGCATATTAGTCCCATGTATGTTAATGAAAAAACGTGTTTTTTTTCTAGCAAGTTTATTCAAGCTTAATCTTAACTCTGAGGATTTTTTTTACATATATGGCCCTAATACTTCACAGTGTTTTATAATAAAAGTCATTTTTACCACAGACATTTTCATTTGTCATTGTAGGAAAAGTGCAGGTTTTACTTCTAGCAGTAATGACGGCAGCTGAAGTCGCTGAATGGAACTGACTAATTCATTATTACTCTATTCATTATTTACATCTGTATGTTTCCTAATGTGACATATCTAAATGTCCCCTGTGAGAAACTCCTGCTGTACCCAAGACACTGCGTCTCCTACTCCTTTATTACAAAATCTTAAATTAAAGCTCTGATTAATTCTTACTGCAGTGCTACTTAGGAGTCCTACTTCTCTTTTCAGCAGGGTATTATAGTTTTTGGCAAATGTTATTGAGATAGAAGTTACAGAATTTATTGGAGATTATTTTCACATTTGGTGCAAATATTTCTGGCAGCAGGACCGTGTAGGAGGGACTGAGTTCAAATAAGTGTGTTCATAGTTATGAAGTAACATATCACACAGTGTAACAGTGTGTCTCTGAGTTATTGTTTTTTTTTATTTTGCCCAACAATGGAGCTCTGTGGCACAGAGGAATAAGATGTATCAGTTTGACATACAATATATTAATATATTAGTAGACCACTTCATTGTTAATTTTGGTGTTTTCATTGGATTTATTGACAAAAACAATACAGAAGATTTTCAGAAATATATTTTAGAGTAATGTATTCACTAGCTATCTTTGACATGTTGCTCATTCAGGCTTCAGACACGTTTTCTATGCAGGAAATAAACACCAGAAGCATTGACTAGCCAAATTACTCCATATACACTTTCACCCATAAATTTGGGATAAACATCATAACACCAGGTTTTTAATAAAATAAACTTGTTTTTTTTACCCCTTTTATACCTCTTTATTTATTATTATTAATAATCAATCAACATATCACAATGAACCTTTACAAACTGTAGTCAGGCTTCAACTAAATGAGCAGAATGAATCTTTGTTTCAATTCTTTCATGAATCATATGAATGTCTAATATTACTCTTTCAAATGTCACACAGTCATTAATATCCAGTATGGACACCCCTGACATGTTCATGTGTTGTGGCATGCTTTCCACAAGCTTTTTGATGTTGTCATGGAAACGCAAATGTCTTTTATAGTGCCAAACAAATGTATGAATTAATTTCACCTGCTCAAAAGTGATTACACATACATTTGAATATGAACACAGAGAAACTACATGATTCTAACTTTATATATTATTTATGTTGATTAAAATCAGATTAGGGGGACACATTTTGCCATTATAAAGTCTCAACACATTTGAATATGGTTTTCTGGCAACATTTGCAGACATTACACAGTCATTAAATGTACATGTACACCACTTCAGGATTGTTGTGTAGCTCCCAGTGGAACATAGCAGTGTCCACTATCCAGCCCTCAGGTCTCATTTGTCTGAGTAGAGCCATTAGCAGAGTCACTGACACAAGACGGTGGTGACTCTCCTGAGAACCATCCAGCACCATATGGCCGATGACACGGGAGCCCGGTGTCGTTTATCTGGACCTGTGCTGGAGCGCGTATGAGGCTGGCCTTGTTGTTATCTGAAGCCTTGATAAAGACACTGTAATATCCACCTCCTGTAATAGAGAGAGAGAGAGAGAGAGAGAGAGAGAGAGAGAGAGAGAGAGAGAGAGAGAGAGAGAGAGGAAAGCAGCTGGGGAATGGTTTCCAAGGCAACTGGTTACTCAGCGACAAGCGCACCATAGAAATACACTCATGTTACATCAGTCTTATTACTCCATCGCTGCCCTCCCCCATCTTATCAGGCACAGAGCAGTTTTAGTAAGCTTAAATTAAATGGGTCATTAAGTAAAGCCTTAAATAAACCTCACGTCTTCATACAGTGCCTCATCCAATCACCGCTTTAAATACATCACCGCTAAACGCTTGCTTATCTTTATTTTCCCCCAGTCGACGGAGAACATGCGACATCTGGGAGTGACAAATTCGAAGCTGGGCGCTCACTCAACAGTTGTTTAGAAGGAGCTGCATTTGTGACATTCTTCGCTTTTAAAGAACAGCCACCTGCAAGGACTGCTTTGCTTGCAAGGGGAGGGGTGTTGGAGGGGTTGAATAGTATTTAGGTTACCATGGAAACTTCAGGAGCCAAAAAAACTGAAATAAAAGGAGTGAGCGCGGCGGCCCTTTTCTGGGTGACAAGGGAGTGATACTCTCTTTGTAGAGTGAGAGGAGTGTGAAAGGCAGCCTCATCTGTATTCTGGCACATGAACAAACCCAAAGATATCCTATGCATAACTGCTGTTGCCCGAGGCTACTTTAGAGGTAGAGAGGAATCTCTTCTTTCCCTCCGCTCCATTTAAAACTTCAACACTCCATCTCAAGTTATTCTCTAATAGCGAGCACTTCCTGGACAATTAGCAGATAGAGTAACAGCCTGTATGCACATAAACCTGAAACTTGTCACAGAGTTAAAAAAAAAAGAGAACAGCTTCTCCAGACATCCATGTTTAGCTTCCAGGATGCAAGTCAATGAACGGAATAATGAAGTGTCTCACTCCTGTCCCCACAGTCTCCCATTTAGCTAAAAAGTAGTTACAATGATGAATTTTGCTCAATGGTGCTTTGTGACTAATTGGAACATTCTGGTGAACTCAAACCAGCACCATTGTTTGCTCAGTTTGAGTCACCTTGGCCTGAACCTCCTATAGAATAGCAGAGCCCTATAGGACTAATGTGACCAGTGCATTGCTTGGATTCCACTGTTGGCACACACATAAAGCGCTGAAGTGTCAAAACATATCACCATGCCAAGAAGCCCTGCCTGTTGATGTAATTAACATGACTGTGACAATAACTAAACCACTGTGGACTATGCAGATGGTAAGTTGTTGACTTTGTTCTGAAGATGATGATCTCATTAGAATTACAAAAAGCATATTTCAGGAGTGTTTGCCAGCCAGATGTCTCTCGTGTCTCAATCTCATCGTGTGTATTTTTATTGTATTCCAATACAGTTATCTGAAGAGTCACTTTTCTTCTTTAAATTGATCATAAGTTGTCTCGCTGATTGTTTAGGTTTCATTCATCAAGTCTTTTTTCACATTTAGAGTTAAGATTCCCACAAAATAGAGATGAATGGAATCTCATTTGTCCCAGCCCAGTCCAGTTGGCAGTTTTCAGTAATCCTGAGACTGCCAAGTGGTCCAGCGCTCCATTATTCCCAAAACCCCACTAGTTGCAAAAACGTCCCGTTGGAATGAAAGTCCATAGTCCAACAGCGCAATGGTTTTTCACAAAAAACAAAAGCCCGCTGCTCTGAAGACTTTTTTTTTAAGTACATAGTCTGGAGATGGTGTTGAATGACCACCGGCCTTCCTTGCCAGATTCTGTTAACATTTTGATCAATTTAACAAATGTGAGTTCCCTGTTCCACAGATGACACTGAATCATAATGTCTGCCTTTGTACGGTATGACTCCTAAAGAAAGACTTTTTATTTCTGCTCACTTTAACAGGTCTTCTGTGAGTTAAATTAAGTAAACTAACGAGGGCTGTGTTTGACATCATGAAACACACGTCCAATTTTTATAACATAATTTTGTTAAAAAGGAAACTTCAGTATTTTATGTCTTAGTCAGTGCATGTCCACTAAAAACAGCCACAAAACCATTTGTTTTCTCCGTCGGGTCCTTTCCATTATGTTCTCAGACACTTGTATTAACAATCTGAGCCTGTCAGTGGTAAAACAAACACTTTTAGTGGACATTCATTGATGGAGTGGTATTGCCCCATCAGATTACATTGTAGCCCGTTTCGCAGCTGCCGATTGCGGTTCTCACTCAATACTGGACCAGTTTCAAAAATGTGTTATCTCCATTAGTCAGACACAAGAAGATGGGAAAATAGAGTCCAGATTGGAAAATACCAAAATTTTCCCTTAAATTAAAGTTGTGCTTCGTCAAACATGACACCAAATTTAGCAGAACTGAATGAATTGTGAAACATCTGTTTGTTACGTTAATATACATCTTAACCCTCACTTATAGTTCATATTCTATGTTCAAATTCAATTTTGACTCAATCTAAGAATCCCTTCATAAAAACTATCAAATTTTGATCTTAGTGCATGTTAACCTGCTTGTTTTATGACCTGTCTTGTACGTACTTTCTGGACTGACTTGTTTAAACGTGACAATAAACAAACAGTTTCTCACTCCTTTTTAATTGGTTGGATTGACTAAATCACAGTTCTATTGAACTTCAACATGATATTGGCAGTTTTGCCTCACATGTTAACACTTGTTTACTTTTGTTTTGCCAATTAGCAGATGTCATATCTGTCAAAACATATCTGTCCATATCAATCAGGTATTTGTAACTACAAAGCTGACATGACCAGTTTTTTCCCATCAGGCTGCCAGTAATGATGCTTTAATTATATATTGTGAAAACAACACTTCTCTGGAAAATTCATAGCCCTGATAGCCAACACACGTGAGAACATATTTTTTTCTGTATCCTTTAGATCAAATGACTCCACTATAAGGATTAAAGCATTTTAACATATCTGCTCTTAACACGAAGAGCCTGTAAGCTTTTTATTTTCACAGCTACGAGCAGAGAAAACGCATCTGTTTTAATCCGGGCCTGTGCATGAGTGGACCTAACACAGGAAGGGCAGCGTAGTATTACCTCATCCTTAATCGCATTATTCAAATTACCCCCCCCTCCCTCCCTCCCTCTACTCTCTAAACATCAAGCAGAACAGGCCGCAGCGCTCTCCTTACTTACTGTATTTACTGCTAAGCTTTCCTGGTGCTACTGGAGAATGAGCATTACATATTCACTCCTCAGTCAGTTCGCTCCAGTGTAAGAACAAACTGGAGATCAAAGTTGTTTTTTTTGCAGTTGGCTAACATCTAATAAGACAAAATAAAAAGACTGGAATTGAAGCAGCTTGAAAACCTGCAATTGTCCAGGTCTGGAGTGGGGTGGGGGGTATCTTTGTTACAAACTATTGTAAACTCATAACGCCAGGGTTTTAATTTTTCTTACTTTGTTTCACAGATTGTGCATGAGAGTCATAGTGAAGGGAAGGAAAGAAAAGGAGGGAAAAAATGACTGCAGGTATTCAGTTGTTAAAAAACAAAACAAAACCCGAAATCGACTTCCTTGGGTTGGCTCCAACTGTGGTAAACACAGCCTTGGAGGGTGGGGAACGGAGCCAAGTGCCGAGGGCCTAACAGGAACATCCAAGCCGGTGATAACAGCAAACAAATGCCTCGGATTCCAAATATTTTCAGTGTGTCGTATTAAATGGCTCCATTGACGTCAGGGCCACACACTCCTTCTTATCTCTACGGACAACTGGAAGTACTCTGTCCTGATGTTGCACTCCTCCTCCTCCTCCCATCACCACCTCCTCCTCCTCGCTCTCCTTCCTCTATTTCACTCTCCCCATCCGTCAGAGCTTGTGGTTGACCCACGGGGGGTAAATGGGTGACCCCTCTACTTTCTCTGGACACAATAGCCTTTGATACCCGACGGTGGGAAAGAGAGCAAAAAAAAAAAAAAGGGGGCTCATTGCACATTCAGCCACGTTTTGGGCAGCAGCAGCCCCCTTAAATGGATGCTGCCATTGATGGTTAAATCAATTTGGGATGGTGACAGCGTAGCAAGGCTCCAGACTGTAACAATTGCAGATTACAACAGTACTACGCCCCTCCTCCATCATACACCCACCCCCCCCACCCCACCTTCTTCCTCCTTCTCCTACTCCTCTTCATCAACCCCCCTGTCCCCCCTTCCTCCCCCACTCTCTCTCCTTGCACTGCCTTTTTAGATGAAGTGTGGGGGACTTCAGAAGGGGTTTAGCTGAGTGGAGTTGGTGGGGGCTTTTAAGATGTGCAGGGAGGGTTTTTTAAGTGACAAAAGAGAAAGCTCTCCGGTGAAAGAGAAAGAGGGCGAGGGGGGAAAAAAAAGAAAGAAAAGACACATTCGGCGCAGCTGAACGCACAATGCTGTTTCACTCTTTTCTGAAGAAGAGAGAGAAGAGAAAAAAAAGAAAAGAAAAAAAAGCCGGCGCGAAACATTACTCAGTGATGAGAGAGAGCTGCTCCACTCAGCTGCTCCCTGTCCTCCTCCTCCTCCTTCACTTTCATTCCTTTTCTTTCCACTGCTGCGCACATACATACATACATGCATGCATACCAACACACACACACAGAAAGAGAGAGAGAGAATACATTTTTTTGTGTGTTTCTGTAGGTGATTTGACGGGTGGGGGCAGGGGTCAGTAAGGTTTAAATCCCAGTCAGGGACTTTTAGTGCTGGATGGGTGGTCCTGCATTCATAGTGTGGGTTGTGACACAGCAGGTTTGCGTGTATTTTTTTGGTGTTTTTTTTTTTTTTTTTAATGTGTGTGCGTATGTGTGCGGTATGGGAAGTGTCAACACGGCCGCATGAGGAAAGGCTCAACGCTGCCCTCTTTGGATAAAAGCTGGTAAAAACAAATGGGAGGTGTGCATTGCCATCTCAGCGTTCTACTCGCCTCCACTCTGCTGTTATCACCGCTCAGGAGATGAAGATGGTGGAGTGAAGAGCGACAAGCACGAGTCCGAAAAAAAAAGGCTCAACCTGTTATGTGTTATAAATCAACCTAAAGATCTACCACATTCATTCGTGAATACAATAAGGTCCATGCCAATGCTAAAACACACCGTCATGGTAATCAGAAGCCAGTGCAGGCAGTGTGTTTGTGTGTGTGTATAGGAGCAGAGGGGAGGAGGAAGAGAGGGGGGATGTATTGGCTGACAGATGCACTAGAAGCCAGAGGTGGTCCATGGTTGCCATGGCGACAGTGTGGGCTGAAGGAGCTGTGAGCATATTGAGTATGCAGAAAACCGGTCCCCTGAGATCTCTGAGTGGATTTAAGATGGCTGTCAGAGAGAGATCTGACTGGGCTTTCATTTGCTGCGTTGACAGCGTGAGGAGACGTTCTACAGACGCATCATGACTTCAATTTGTTCGGATCTGGGAACGCTCTGTAGTCAGTACTGAGGAATGAAGCCCATTTTCCTTTTTTTAAAGAAAAGATGTGTTGATGAACCAAGTTTAGATGCAGCCCTCCTTTCACCTACACTTTGGTTTTTATTCCGCTGCCTCTCCTGTTGAATGCTGCCTTCACTGCAAGACCCCTGTTGCCATGGTCACAGTAACTACGTGACAAAGCAAAAGGAAGTGGGTGATATCTTTTCCAGATGTTGTCTTTTTTCCTAACAGACAGGAAATGAAAAGCAAATATTTCAAACTTGCTGATTTTAAAAATAATAATAAAAATGAACGATGTTTACGTACCAGGGAGAGGTCAGAGCTCCGTGCTTTCATTTCATTGAGAATGTACAAAAAACAGCATGCAATAAGATTTCATGAGGATGGATCTGTTGTGTATTTACTTTTATTTATTTATTTAATTTTTATAAAATGCATTATACAATGCAGTAAAGCAAACAGGCTTGTTTCCTTGTTTTTTCCTGGTTGTTGTGTTCTCATATAATTGAGATTAAGTAGATACATTTACAACCAAACAACGTTGGTCTGTTAATAAATTTCTACACTACAAGCATTGCTGAGGCTTTGAGCTTCTTCAGACTTTTTTTCCTTCTCCATGTAACTTGGAAGTAGGCAAAGTTGTGCCAGAAACCTCCACCCTGTTTCTACACACTCAAAACTCAGGCATTTCAAAATACTCACAAACAGCAACTTTAGTGCACTGTGTAGGTTAGTAAGTAAATAAAGCACTGCCCAACACATCCCTAAAAACTAGGTGGGAAAGATACATCAGCCAAATGGAAAACATAATCAGGAGACAAGAACACTGATAAACAACCACAATTACAACAAAAAGGTAGTGATGACAGTAATGTAATGCTAATAGTAGCAGCTAACACTAGTTCAAAAGTGCTATTTATAAGAACAACCGCCAAATATCATGTGAAAGATCAATAATATGATTCGATTGTCAGCATTGACCCAGAAATATAACACTAGTGTGCTTGACACTGCTGGAAATTTTGATAGCAGGTGGCAACATAAAGAGACAGTAATGTTAGTGTTAGCAGCTAATGCTAGGTTAGAAGTGCAATTTATAAGAGAAAGTGCCAAATGTCATGTGAAATATCAAATCATATTAAATGATATTAAATGGTTGACACACTCTAGATAGATAGGCTATCTAATTTAATAACATATATTGAGTGAATATTAAGATGTTTAATCTAACAGCATGCTGCCACAGAAACACATCCAGCAGGGTTATAACATCTATGTTAGCAAAGGCTGCTTCTTACAGTCACTTCCTTGGCAGCGCTCAGATTCAGAGCCACACATCAAACAACCCCAGCCTCCCATTCAGCCTGGTCCATGCTGCTATACTTATGAATTCATTAAGTCCCTTCTTCAACGTGCCACCTCCAACAGCACTTCACATGTTCTCCAGGACTCTTTCCACCAGAGCAGACGAGTGAATGAGTGTGCGTGTGTATGTGTGTGTTCCCGCAGAGTAGGACTATGAACAGATGTGGCAGAGATTGAAATTTGTGCCAAGTAATATACAGTAGTTGGAGCATTTAGGCTTTGCTAGAGTTTGAGTGTGCAGGATTAGTATTTTTTTTTTTTTTGGCTCTTTGAAAATCTGAATGGAGTGTTCTTTGGTTGAAATCAGGCCCCACTAGGCTTTAGAATGTCATAAATGAGGTCCCTTGTGGCAAGAAGGAGATAAGTCTGGGAGCACTGTACTTTGAACTTGAGAGAGCTGGAGTCTAGCAGAGTTGCAGTGTGACAACAGAATGCTGCCTTCTCTGGTGTAGCTGCATCTTTTATTTTGCTTCAAACATTCCAAACCACATGTAAGAAGATATTCTTCAGTGAGACGTACATCTGCAGCGATGCAAGCGCTCGTCACAGCTTCTTTTTACTGAGGCCAAACTTCTTTGGCTTTTAAGTTATTGCAATTAGGAATTTCTGTTTTGGCATTAGAAAAGTCAAAAGTTTGCACACAGAAAATTAACAACACCACAACAACTGGTTTTTCCCTGCTCTGTGTGCCAACCGAGGCCACCTGGATGTTCCTTCCCTGAGTTCCAGTCTGCTGCAAGCGGCCATTTTTATTGCAAACAAGGATCATGAAAGGAGTCTTTCATCTGCGAGGCCTCTCTTTAACATATAAAAATTGGATTCGCACTTCTGCACATTGCTTAAACAGCTGTTAAGTTACGCTTTTGTGCAGAGCCTCTTTTTATTGTCTCGGAGCTCTCGGACACACAACCACACTTCCCTTTAATAGAGGAATTGTGGTAGAAAGACACTTATCAAGATGAGTTCCCCAAATCCTTTTCTTCCTTCTGTTTGTCTACACTGTCTGACTGCTAAAAAGAGCAGAGCTTTTATAATGTAGATTCAAAGCTTTGTGCAAACTCTTGACTAGACATTATCACTGTGGTAGAATTAGGAAAGTGAATGAAAGGTAGTAAGGTTTACTTCTCACATTTATCACTTGTCAGTGTGTCTGTCTGGTGTGTTAGAGGGGAGATTACTCCCATACTTGTGGTTTATCCAGCAGGATAAAGAACCCCCCCTCCTGTCGTACCTACTGTATCTCTAGTTCCTCCCTGGATTCCATTCCACTTACCCAACATATGACCCGCAGCTAACATCTCCTAAGCTCTTGGAGGTGTATACATTTACCCAAGCATTGTTCATGGATCATGTATCATGTTAAGTGCCATGGGCTAAAGAAAGTTTGACTTCTCTGCTCAAGTGTTGTGTTACATGTAATACCATCACAGCACTTTCTATCATTCTGATGGTTTAAAAAAAACTTTTCAGACGTGTCAGGAAACTCAACAAGTATTCTGTTTTAACAAAACGAGAAAATTCATACATTTTGCTATGGTTAATATTGGACACCTTAAAGTTGTACTTTACTTTAGTGTAGTGTTGTCTACTTAAGATCAGTGGCTCTCAAAATGCAGCTCAGGCACTTCAGGTGGTTCTAGGGGAGTAATTTATTTTCGCTATAATTCCATCCATAAGGACAAGTATAACAATATATGACACGAGTTTCATTCACTTTCTGTAATAAAACATCTGAAAGTAACAAATTTATCAGGTCTGTGGTGTAATTTGTGTCAGTTTATCGTCTTTGATGTGAAACACTGCTTTAGATTACTGCAGTGTAGT
>JANJYP010077971.1:0-15018 GCA_024605115.1 Rastrelliger brachysoma
CTCCCAGCTCTTCATTATGTCACCTTTTCTCAACCTCTCCACCTTTCTTCTGCCACACTCAATATATTCCTCGTCCTTCCTCCTCCACCTCCACTTCCTTACCTCTTATAGCTCTCCAGTCTCTCATTACTCCCACTAAAATAATTCCCTCCATTCGCTTCAATGACTACCATACAATTTAGGAGACGCATCATAAAAAAGTGAAATATGATTCCTGTACAGGGCAAAGGTAAATGTGGTCAGTTTGGTGGTGATATTTTTTAAAATGGATTTTTTCCTGACTACAGCAATAATTGAAAAGAAGGGACAGATTTATTCAAATCTGAGTGCAAGTCTACTCATTAGGCAGACAACTATTGTCTAATTTTCTTCTTTTGCACATAGATCTCCAACCACCCAATGCAGTAAATTTAATATTGAGTGAGCCAGGATTTCTTCCAGCTCTATTGACACCAAACTTGCTTGTAGTTGTCTTATTACTAACAATTACTGAGTGCAGGAAACACAGACTGACAGATTAAGACACTAAGAGCAGCAGTGTGGTTATTTATAAGAACATCTAGGACAAAATTTATGAGTTCGCTGTGAAAGTTATCGGGTACAAGGTGATCCCTGTGGCTGATTTCATGACTTGGCACCAGTGCTTCAGTCTGGAGTTGTTTCATTAAAGCTGTATTGAAAAGTGGCAAAATAACAGCATGAGATGTTCTGAAGGCCATTGTTAGATCAGTGGGAGGCAAAGATAACCCTATTGGGGGACATGATGTAACAAATCATTGGTACAGCAGCTAAATTAAACTTAATCTTGAATGTTTCTCACGCTGTCTGGATATTAGACCTCTGCCTGACACATAATCACAGATCCCAGGGCTTGTGGCTGAAGAAATACAGCACAGCAATTTATTGTTAGCAAAGTTTTTCCTTTCATGTGCTATGGCAAGTGTTCAACCCTAAGGCAAAGACTTTCTGTCAGACAGACTTGAAGAAAATCAAACTGAATATCTTTGTGAATATCTGGCTTCCTTTTTACCCCCTAGAAAGTTATTTTGTTGCAAATATGCAGTGAAACTAAAAATTAGATTTGAAAGCAAAAAAAAGGACAAAGACAAAACTAATTGGCGAATAGTCTAGACAGAGGCAAATGTGGAGTTTTATAATATATTTTTTTTGCCACGTACCGTTCAACAAAATAAATTTCTGCATCTATATGTTAAGTTTTTGTTTGACATGATTACCTACTGTACCAAGAAAAAATACAAATTACACTTTTATGGGCTGTTGTGACGTACAGCTGTCTATGTTAATCTAAGCTTTTTTAACTGTGGCAGCACATTTAACAGACAGAAATGAGAGTGGTATCAATCTTCTTACCTCATTCTTGGCAAGAATGAGAGTACTAATATTCCCGAAAATGAAAAAAATATATAATTAAAGTAAAATAATACATCAAAACACTGACTTCTCTAGGGGGAAAATGATAAACTTGATGTTTTTCTTATGGCCTCAGTGCCGACATGATTGAAAGACTTCAAATATGGTCAGAGTTTAAAAACCATCCTGTTGTTTCTTAAAGTTATTTAGCCTAGTTATTTTGCAATACATGTTGCATATATGTAGATTCTTTATGGTGCCAGTTGTTGCTTGAAATGAAGTGTTGTCATTTAAAAAATAAAACTATAAAACATGAATATTACAATAAGTGTGAGGCGCCTGTGACAAAATTGTGTGTATAAGTTAAAATAGCGGATATGTGTTTCCTGTAGACTCAGTATTATTTTATTTCATTCAACTCAAACAAAACAGAGATTAAGATATCCACACTTTATGTACTATGCGTGACGAGCAAACATATGATATTTCTATCACCTAATGTCCTGTTTTTATCTAAAGCCATATGAGATGGGGCAATGAGGTGTAGCAAATAATCACAAAGATAAATAGAAAGTCAAAAAAACAATGCTGTCAGTGTTTCATTTTATTTCCAGAGCAAATGAAAACACACAAACTTCTCAAGCTCCATTTAAGCACAATGAACATTAAACTGCAAGTCATTTTCTTTGTTTGTTTTGTGAAGACAGTGGGGTCTCAAAATCTTATAGCCAGATGGGTGTGAAGAGTTTTTTAAGTGTCCTTTCCTCATCTTAGATAGTACATAATAGTACAGGGTCAAAGTTGTTTCATATCAGCAATACACATGTAGTGCACTCCTGTAGACAAAGACACTGAAGTTCTCTGTTTCTGATGTGTTTCCAGCTGACGCCAGTAGGAACCACTATTTTCTCTGGTTTCTGGGGCAACAACGGGGCAACAGACATTGATGACGGTCCCAATGGTCAAATTGAATACACCATCCAGTACAACCCAAAAGACCCAGTAAGTTATTAGCTCCCCAACTATTGTTTTTTTTCACAATGGTCATGGCAAGTCAGTCAGAATTTCATAATATTTACCATTACTACAAGCAAAATTTCACAAAGCAGCACACTTATTTATATACATTTTTTATTGCACTGTTAACATCTTTACAGCATATTACTTCAATGTTGTGTGGATCTATCATAATAATAATAATAATAATAATAATAATAATAATAATAATAATAATAATAATAATAATAATAATAGGTTCAACCCATGTCTTGAAATCAAAAATGCTGATTAATCAGTGTCTTGTTGGCTGATCATTACTCTTAGAGGCAAATACTGTTCTAAAGTATAAAGAACAATATCTAAAATCAATCTAAAAATCTCCCATTGGCTCTGTTTTGAGAAGCTTTATTGATGTGAAAGCTTTGCAGTCATTAACCTTTTGTATCTACAGAAATATTTTGAACTAAGTATATAATCTCAGCTCTGTCACTACTCCTTACTTCCTTACCGCTTTTTTTCCAGTAGATATCTTCTGCCTACTCAATATATGTTATCTTTTTTTGTTCCTGTATTACTCAATACAGAAGTTCACCAGTCTTAAGCTGTGAAACTTCTCTACATAATATAACATGGCATACTATTAAAATGATACTCTCTGTAGGCTGATGAAGGAGTTGCTACTGACATTACCCACTTTAATGCTGTTATACCTACAGTATAATTGCTTCCGTTATTTGTCTGGAAAGTTTAAAAGTGGCCTTTTTGTAATTGTAATGGACTCACTATTTATCTGTGTGTGTTTTGTATTTGTGTGTATTACAGACAGCCAACAGAACCTTTGACATCCCTCTGACTCTGTTTGGATCCATAGTTCTCAGAGAAAGACTCAACTATGAGGACATAACACGGTACCTGGTCATCATACAGGCTAATGTAAGCTTTGTTTTCTGTTTGTGTGTGGAATAATAGAATCATTTTTCATTTAATGTAGAAGAGGACATTTTTGAATGGTTCTCATCTGAAATCATTTGAAGAAAATAAGTGCTCTCCTGCTTGAGTAGGAGTAAAGAGCCTAGAGTGCTATTATTTTTATTTTTCATGTAAATTCTTATTATTGTGGTAACATTGCTGTTACACAGTCAAGGGGACTATTTCTGCTTTGTTGAGTCAGCCTTAAGGGAACTATAACCCCATGTTTAATTACCACTAATTCTTTGTTAGTATACTTGTTTTCCCATTTTATTCCACAGCACTTTGAATGTTTTATTTATAACAGTGGTCTTCAAATATAGTTAATTTCTCTCAGCACACAAAGTAGACTCGAGGGGGGGCAGGGATAGAAGTTTGTTGGATCTAAAAGTGAGGCACAGCAAAAAAATGTTTAAAGCAATGATTGTGCCAGCATAGTTGAGACTGAAATTTTCATATGTATCAAGGACTATTTACCCTGAAAGCATTAGTAAAACTCAACATTAGGCTACAGTGACAGATTAATATGTTTCTGACTGTTTGAAAGCTTGACATATTCTCATATTCTCAGAATGTATTCATATGTAACTAAGGGAAAATAAAAATGAGAGTGACTTTATCCCAAGAGATTTACAACCTAAAGAAAGAGTTCAAGTTTATCTTGATTATCTTGAAATGAAACACAGCAGTTATAGTGACCATTCAAATGAAGGACTCTGTTTGGTTTTGCCTGTGAATTTGTTGAGCAGCTACCTTTGTAATTAGATAGTGAATATGTCACCAAAAGCAGATCACCAAAAGCAGATCACCAAGTAGACAGTAGCACCAGTTTTAATAAATAAATAAATGGCTCATGGCTTAGCAGAGCTAAAGTTTTGTAAATAGTTGTACTTTCACAATTTGATTTGAACTGGCCAACTTGTTGTATTGATATTTTATGAGCACCCAGCTTTTTCAGCTCAAGGTCTTTTGAAGGTCTTCCTTTGAATGAAGACTTAATAGTGCATAAGCACATCCATTTTTCATTTTGTGTGAATCAAGGTCATAATTTTTGCTGTGGATTTTTTTTTAAAAACTTGAGATCTTTTACACAATATATAAGTATTACCTAGATGTGCTATACTTTTCTCTAAATAAGATCTGAGAGGCCACCAGGTAAAGCCCATCACATTCGAATACAATAACAAGAATTGACTCTGTGTGTGTATGTGTGTGTGCGTACGTGTGTGTATGAAGTCCCATCAAAATCAATATTGCACACACACAGCAATGTATGTGTGCATGCATAATTAACTTACTATACACTATTGTGTTATGCATGCATGTGTGTGTTTGTTTTTTCTACTGTGAAAGTTTGATAGATAATTTTATTGCTGTGTATTATATTTTTTTTCAGTCAGTCATACCCAGGTATGACATCATGTCTTTAGTTTAGTTTAGTTTTTTTTGTTTTTTGTTTTTTTTTTACAATAATGACAACATCATACTCCATATACATTAATGGAAGGACCAGAGGAGTTCCTCTTTGTCATGCTTGGGCAGTTTGTGAAGCTGTGCTGTGCTGAAACAATTATAACTGCATTAAAAGTCTGATTAGCTACCCTTGCTGAGTGAGGTATGAATAGACATGAAGATGGTTAGTCATGTAGAAACCAACCTGTGACGATATTGAAAGTTCCCTACAGCTTTGTTGATTTGATTTTCAAATAAAGATGCAGCAGGACTATGCTGCCATCACTTTCTAATCAAATCCCAAAAGAAAGTGCAGTATTATCAGAAAGTTAAATAAGAACTCTTTCTTTGTCTAGGATCGAGCTCCTTACCCTAGTGAGCGCCGAACAGCCACCACCACTCTAACTGTTGATGTACTGGATGGAGATGATTTGGGTCCCATGTTTCTACCATGCACGCTTGTGGGGAACACCCGTGACTGTAGTCCCATCACGTATAAGGCTAATGTACTGGAACTGACAGAGCCAGTAAGTCTGAGTGTTACTGTGTTGTGCAAATGATGTGAAATATTTTTTGGATGGTTTACAAAAAAACACAGGGAAATCATCCAGCTTCTATCACTATGTACTTAAAAATGAGACTATGTTTGGCTGTGGATCTTCCTTTTCAATTTTTTCCAACAAGGTGTAATATTCATAAAAAACACATTTGTTTCTGAAGTTGACATTTGAAAGCGTGCTGTGTTGCTGCTAACTAGCCATTAAATAATGACAGGGGATTTTGAAACTATCCATGTGACATATATGTGCTTCTGTTTTCAATGTGAGATCATCCAGAAAGTTGTTGATATTTTTCTTTTTTTTTTTTTTTTTTTTTTTTTTTTAAAGAAAACTTATATTTGAAAGAAAATAAGGTATTAGTGGTGACATACTATAGTCCACAGAGTCCAAAATCTTTCTACACATTTCTGCTGGTGGAATAAACCTGTAGTTATATGTGATACTATTGTTTAGCAGTAAGGCTGTATCATTGTGGTAAGAATGCACGTTACACACTTGCACATCCTTCTGCATTTATATCTGGAGTATTTAACCACCACTGTTAGAGCAACTTTACAGGCCACTTTGTAAATGAAACAAAGTTGCTCCAGGCAAAATCCTCAACTCTGACAAGTCAGCAAAGCATTCATCCCTTACCACACACAGACACACAGACCCGTGATAGTGACAAGCTAACAGTGCATTCATGCCTTAACACACCATTGTCCACCTATGCAAATACACACACACACACACACACACACACACACACACACACACACACACACACACACACACACACNAAAGCCAACAGAGCAGTTATGCCTAACTGGATATTGTCCACTGTTAACACTTCATCTCCTTGTTTATACCAAGATTTTACACACATTTATGCACACTTTATTCCAGACACACTGAGGGAACTCCACCTTTAAACCCCTCTTCTTCTCTCTTATTTCTTCTCACTCACATACACTATTATAGCCATGCACAAGAACACATCCTTTCCTTGCAACCATGAGTAAATCAACTTTACAGGATTTACGATGGAGAAGAGGTGTTTCAGATCGCAGACAAGTCATTCTGAGGAAAATGGTTATGTTATGTGTAAAAATACATTCCATCCAACACAAAGATTGTTTCTCACATGTCAGTTTGTTCTCAATACACAACCCGCTACTGACTGACTTATGATCTTTTAACTGAAAGCTGTAAGCTGAGGTTGTTTTCTTCTATGCAAACTCTAATTAGCTATGGATAGAGTTGGCACAGGTACTCACATTCTGTATACTAGTAGAAGTACAGATACCGATTCATTTCTTTTAGTCTTTTGTTAACAACTGAACAGAAAAGAAAATCACTGAACCCTGCCTAGTTTTGCTGCAAGCCTAATTTCAGAATATATATAAATCTTAGGGCTGTCAGGGTTAATTTTTTAAATTGCATTAATCTCTCCTCACTGACTCACAGTCACAGATCAATCAATCTCTGTAAACTGCACAATGCACAGCATATTTTCATATATATTCCTGTACTTTCTGCACACATTCTGTGCTTTCCTTCCACTACTGGATGTTGATATGAACAGTAACCCAGGGGGCATCTAACTGAGGGTGACATGGAGCACACACACCAAAAAAAAGAGTTTTCTATTGTTTATTTGCACGCCATGTCTTCTTTCTATAATGTCACTGAGGTTGAAACAAGTAACAAGCCCCTGTGTGGACATCTTTACTGCCAATTCAGTGATCTTGAAGGGGTTATAGAAGAAAAAAAACAAGGAGCTATTGTAAGATGCTATCATACACAGCTTTAATAAAGATCTCACCTAAGCCACAATAGCCACCATGGCTCAACAGATAAAACATACAGTTAACAATAGTTTAAAAAAAAAAAAAAAACAAGAAACCCAAGGCAAAATTGTTATACTATTGGCCACTATTGCGTTGCAGCACAAAAACCAGCATATACTTAAACTATTTCTGGTCATTTAAATAAATGTGTGTTTATGCCAACAGCATGATCTCTCCCATTAGGTATGGCTGAATGCACCCCTATCTATTCAAAGCAGTTGTCTCTCAGGGCAACTGTTTGATTGATTAAGACTAGATTTTGAAGCCATCCAACAAGAGTACTCTATGTTCTGCTTGAGTGAGCCCACTTGTGTATGTTTGTATGTTTTGTTTTATTCTTAAGCCATAGTGGCTATTGTTGCTTATGCTAACTTATTATAATAGCTTCTTGTATTCTTGTTCTGCAACCTCTCTTGAGACCACTGCACTGGCAGTAAAGATGCCCACATAGAGACCTAATAATGTACAACCATCAAGATGGAAACATTTTATGAGTTGTAAGACAAATTGCTGTGCATGGTCTTGCTGTGTTTTAAGTCTCCAAATTATTTTCTTTTTTCATTTTGTCCATATATTGTCCATATATACATACATCCTGTCTTCAGATAGAATAAAGTAAAATTGATACTTTTTTTTAAAACCATTACAAACACAACAGTGTTAGGATAATTGTGAGAAACATTACTGAATGGCACAGTAAAATGTCTGAAGACCTAATCAATTATTTAGTTTGTCATTATGTCATAGAAAGTTGCACAAAGTATCAGAGTCATTAAAGCAAACCATTATTATTTTTTAACCGATAGTAACTCAGAATACAGCTTTGCAGTACTGTGGTGCACTTCATTTTGAAAATAGCCATATGTTATATTTTAGGTGATAGGGGAGAGATGTGTTTCTGTTGTACCAATGCCATCTTGCCATGCAGTCCTGTATAACTCAGTGTTTGACACAAAGCTTCACCTTATCACCACACACCTTCAGGGCTTTTCTCCTTCTCCATTGATCTCACTGCTCTTGGGATCAACCACCTGTCTGCACACCTGCTGTTCATTTGCTCATTAGTTCCCCAGTATATATAAAAGGCAGCCCACCCCACCCCACCACGCACACTGGCCAGGTGGTGTTATTGTGTTGTTTAAGTCATTCATATCTGCTTGAATCCTTTTGCTGATTTCTAGTCTGCTGTATCTGCAGTGTTTGCTTGCATGAGTGTGCCTGCATGTTTCCAAAAGTAAGAGTAAGTAAGTAAGTAAGAGCCCACTTACTTTGTCTGTTTGGGCCTGTATGAAGTGAGTTCAGTTTAGTCAGATTTTCTTCATGTTACTTGGTTTGCTAAACAAAAGAATGAAATATTTTGTGTTAATATTCCATCCTCTGTGTGTTTTTAAGAACAATGTACTGTATCGTTTCAGTAAGTCAACATGCACACTACCAGGGCCCCGGTGCTTCATAATGCAGTCATTATGAAAGTTATTACTGTATTTAAACTCATGTTTGACCAGACAAATGTCCTCTGTGCCATCTCTTAAAATGATTAACCATAATCTATGCAGCACATTATAATATTAAAAGTAATGCTGCTTTCTAGGGCTTCAAATGAGAGCTAGAATTAGTCCGTGTACACAATGTAAAAAGGATGTCTTAAAGAATAAAAGGGTTTGAATAAAAGAAAGTTCAATTAAAGATCGGGGTGCTGTAAACTGTACATGTTGAATAGTGCTGTATATTCAGTGGAGCTGATTTTTAAAAGCCCTGTTTTAAAGCCAGACATGGTGCATCATGAAGTGCCATACAGAATTTAGTACTTTCTGTGAAAAGTATATGCTTATGTGTTTAACAAAGGCTGAGTCTTTAAAGAGAAACTAGTGAAAGGGAGTTTTATCGATGATGTAGTTCTATCCTTAAAACTCCAAAGTAGAGGCATGCATAGTCGAAGGGCTGTCAAACTCTGAGTGAAATGAAATTAATTTCAGTCTGTTAGATGGATTGGCATCAAATATTAATGGCTACCAGGGGATTAAGCCAAATGACTTTCCTGTTATTTACATGTAATCTAGATATATTGTCTGCATAATGACATCTGATCCATCCACAAGCCTTTACATTTACAAATTGTACTAATAGGTGTTCTTGTTCTGCTTCTACTCACAGTGTGATCAGATTTGAACAAGAAAATTGGCTATAGCCATATAGGGTGTGGTAGATTTAATCACATTCTGATCACGAGTTGCTCTGAGCACATTTACACCTTACATCTTGTTGTTCACTAAAGGCAACCATATTTACAAAAGTAATTAACATTTCACCTCCACTTCCTAAAAATGCTGTCAGTCTTTGTCTAAAAGCATCTGGGTGACCTGGCTGTCTTGCACTGACTGACTCTCACTTTCTTCTTCTGCTGCATTTACATCTCTCCCTGCTACCTGTTTACCCTCCACTCCTGGCAGATTCATCTATCTTCCATATATTTACACCCTCTTTTACTCCACTTCATTACTTGCCATAACTTCTTCTCTCGCTTGTGTTTCCCCTCCTCTCCTCTCCCAGTGACAGGCAACAGGAGATATTGCTCTATGATGGCTAGTATATTTTAAGTGCTAGTTGACAGGTGGGATGGTAAAGTGTTGTATCATAGCAGGTGTATGAGCATACTCTTGTGGGTAGTATATATGTGTGTGTGTGTGTGTGTGTGTGTGTGTGTGTGTGTGTGTGTGTGTGTGTGTGTGTGTGTGNTGCATTCATGCACATTTGGGAGTATGGGCCTTGTTGCCATGCTTTGCTTGACATTTTACAGCCACAGAGTTTGTAGATTTTATCCAATTTTTCCCATTTGGGACCTTGGTATAACACAGACCTCAGCACATTGTGCTATTATAAGTCATCATTATAGCCCAGCCATTTCAATGCACACAATCATATAGATATGGATGCACACTTGCAGATTCATAGAGTACACAGAAATACACAAGGTCTTAACTGTTATTATGTTCTATAGAAACTTTATATTGATAATGTATATTTAGTTGAATGTAGCCACAAGCAATACTTGTAGTACTTTTATGCTCTGTGTGTACTGTAAATGTTCAGTGTATGTATAATCTTGAATGGAACATGCATGTGGCCCTTACATGTGCATAAAGTGTACCACATTGCACATTATAACGATGAATTTTCCTATTTAGCTTTTTAGTTGACTTTAGTTTAGCTTTTTTAGTTTAGCCTTTTTTTCCATATTCTAGAGTAACTGAACAGCAGATATGATGATGGCATAATCCTATAATGCTATAATTTCGCCATTTCATACCAGTTGTTTTAACCAGCAGCAGAAAGCTAAGTCATCTGTTTTATACATAAGTTAAAGCTTGCACTGTTTGGAGAGCTGATGATAGTTGTTACTTTTTCTTTCTTGTTTTCAACCTGAAAATGAAACAACACCGAGAAAAATCATGCCGCAGTTGATGTTCTGATTGATGATGATGTTCAGAAGTTATTGAATATGTTCTCAATTACTATGTTCTATTTTGTCCTTTCATTCTAACCTGTTGGTTTTCATATTTAAAGTGATTGCTCTGATAAGTACTGTATAATATGCAATAAGTTTTATTCCTACTAATGCTCAACTTGATTTTGTCTCCAGAGTAAGGTGAACCCCCTCAATGTGACTCCACCCATACAAGCTGTGGACCAAGACAGAAATATACAACCTCCATCTGACAGGCCAGGGATTCTGTACTCAATCCTCATTGGTAGGCTGAAGGTTTGCAGTTGTCTCCATGTCATGCGTATTACATTTACATTACCATATTTAATCCAAATAGTGCACCATTGCTGCGTCACATAAAAAAAAGTTGCAGAAAAAGTTGCTTTCACTTGTGAAGATTTGTATAGTCTGTAAAAATGTACTGACATGACTGACACTGTCTTGATTACATTTGTCAGTCTCCCTCTGTGAGACTAATCTCTGTCTGAATAACGATAGTGAGAGACAGTTTCACAAAGGGCAAAATAAAGTGTTGCAACCTTGTACTGTACCCCATCTGATTTGAATATGAGAAAATTACTAACAAACACAGGAAAACACAAACCCCCATAACCACAAGCATAAAGGGAATCATCATCATGCTGTCTTGGAATGCAACATCCCTCAGCAGGAACCAATCAAGTAGGTGCTAGCAATACAGTAAAGAGGCAACAAAACACACGCATGCACAGAAAAGCACACTTGAGAAACGCGATTGTGCACATGTGCCAGCCTTGCTGCTCCTTTCACCAGAAGTTGATTTCCCCACTGAGCAATGTAGCATTTCAAAGTACCATATATGTATGTGTGTGCGTGTGTGTGTATGCATCCCCACCTGTGGAGAGCTGAGATGAGAAAACTGGGAGCATTAGCCATGCCTCTGTCTCTTTTTCTCCCTCCCTCTTGTTCTCTTTTATGCTCCCTCTAGGCACCCACCAGACAAACATATATTGATTCTTAAACCAATTACTGATGTCTCTCTCTCTTGCTCTCTCTCTCCCTCACACACATGCACACGCACACACACACAATTTAATTTTATGTATATTTTATTTCTTTTACTCCTTTCTTATTGTTGCTGCACTCCCCCTCCCCCCTCACTTGCTTGCTCTCTTCTGCTCTCTCAGGCAAACCAGAGTCCTATGCAGAATATTTCAGCTTGAACAGAACCACAGCAGAGCTCCAGCTGCAGAAACCCATTGATAGAGAGCTCTATCGCAGATTTGATCTGGTCATCAAGGTGGGAAACAGTGGAGTTGCAAACTGGACATTTTCATGTTGCTTGTTTCTTATAGAATCACAAGAGCAGTCTTCCATTTTCACTGTATGGGGCGTTCATGGGACATTCATGTTAAACTCTCAGATATTCATCAAGCTGTTGATCAGCAAATCTGTAAGTTTAATTACGGACTAAATGTTCTTCCTCAGTTTATTTATTCTGGTGCTTTCAGGTTTCTGTCAATTAAATATGGTGTGCCCTGAGCATTTGAAAAGGCAGTAATTGTAAAGCATTAGAACTGCACCATGCAGTGTGAGGGTGTTTTTGTCTCGATTAGGCCGGTAATGAAATTACACCACCAAGCATGCATCAGGTTCTGCTCTACTGAAATTGAAAATGGAATTTTTGCTCCATAGGATGTTTTGCTGTAGTTAAAGTTAAATCTTTAAATCTAGGATTTGTTGTTTATGAAAGTACTACATTAATTGTAATTTTTGGACAGCAGTTGAATTCTTGAAACAAAAATAATTCAGGCAGGCAGACAACTATTAAAAAACAGGCAATTAGTAAGTGGTGCAGTCACATGTTGTAAATATGTTTCAGTGAACTTATTTGAATGTTAAATAGTTCTTTTGTCCTTAGCTGCCCAGAGGCCACCTAACTCAGAAATCATCAACAAGCGCAGAAAAATGCCCTATATTTACTTTTACTTTTTTAATAAAACTTTAAATACCTGTGCAAAATTTGTGCTTCAAAAACTAACTGAATTTATATATAACTGTGCATATATGAAAGCACTGTGGTCTGTTATTAAATCAAAAATGTATTGGTAATAGTATAACATTGTCACAGTGCTAATGAGTGCTATTTAGACATCACTGATATTATGTATAATGTATGGAATCCTCAGCAACAGTGGTGGATAAACTAAAGCGTCACAGTCAGAATTACGAAACAGCCACAATTATTTTCTTTTCCCCCTTTAGGCAGAGCAGGACAATGGCCACCCCCTGCCAGCTTTTGCCAGCCTCCAAATCGAAGTTCTGGATGAAAACAATCAGGCACCCTACTTCTTGGAGACCGGTTACCATGGCTACGTCAGTGAGGCCTCACCAGTAGGGACCACTGTAGCGACCAATGCTAGCCTCTCTGCATCACTAGCAATCATAGCTCTGGATAACGATGTGGAGGAGGTGAGGATAGAAGACAATAATGCAGTGTTGTCATCAAATTAAGACAGTAAGAGCTGATTAACACTCCCATTCAGACAAATCCAATTGACACAGTGACAAATGAGTGGAAGAATGCAATGTTCTCATGCCAAAGTTTTCAGTGTCGGTCAAAGTGTCTTATGGCTGCAATATATTCATAATTTGATCAAGATTTTTGTTCTTGGTTTTATAAATGAATTTAATTTTTCATGACGATTTACTAATTTTGATTTTTGCATAAAGTCAATCAGTTTTTTCAGGTTGTCCCACTATCTTTGAGAAGTCACTTACTGTACATGCATTGATATCTTTTATAGGTGACAGCCAATAAGAAGCCTGTAGGTATCATCTGAGTGCTTTCCCTCTGTCTTTACCTCCTACTACGGAGCTTAGTTTCTGTTTTTACATGATTTTACTGTTTTAACATGGGATGGGTCTCAAAGAACAACTTTCTAACTGAGAAACAGCAAAAAACCTTGTAAAATACACAAAATCATGCTAAAACACTGAGGCTTACCTGCATGTTCAAGGTAATAAAGCAAATCCCTCATCATTCCATGCTCTATGTGGAATACATGAAAATACAGAAAAAAAATTGTTGTATTGTAGTGTATAAAGTCTTAGTATTAAAATTATGAATTTACACTTTTATTTATTTTATTCTTCCTGTGTTAGGCTGTTCTTTTGGCTGGGCAAACTAGAATTAGATTCATGCTTTATTATTGATATTTGCAAATATTATACTTCACTATTAACATTACAAGATAAACAGCTTTGAGGAATTGGTGGGTTTGGCAAACAGCACTTTTACAGATAATGAGTTTGGCTGGAGAGTAAACTTTTTTAAATCCAATAAAACAAGACAAAGATGGTAACAACTCTGATAAAGTAGCATCTAGAACCAATTCCCATGCAGTATGGATAGTGAATGGGATACTGCTGTAGGTTGTAAAAAATGTATACTTTATGCCTACCTAGTGTCTGTTAGGCATAGGGTCAGATACTCATATAATTATCCATAATTTCTGACATGACAGAAGTGTAGTTCCCTGTGTAACTGTGTAAATAGAAGTAAACAAAACCATTCCTGGCTCCAAACACAGTCAAATCACCATGTAAACAAACGTAGTAGCATGGTGGCAATGTTAAAATATCGTGTACAATGCAGAAATGAAGGATTTGGTTATGAAGTGTCCATTTCTGCCCTTTTTTGTTTCTTCTTGTTCCACTGAATCTCTGCTTTGTGCTGTGCTTACAGTGTGTGTGTGTGTGTGTGTGTGTGTGTGTGTGTGTGTGTGTGTGTGTGTGTGTGTGTGTGTGTGTGTGTGTGTGTGTGTGTGTGTGTTTGAGTGTGTGTGTGTTGAGTGTCCCATCTAATTTCCCTGTGAATCTGGATAGTAAAACCATTTCCCTCTTAAATTGCCTTTCAGTGATAATGTAAGAATTTACACTGCTGCAGCATTGTTATCACCGATGCATTCCCAAGAGCTTAGTTTGTTTAAGATGTAGCATAGGCATTTTGACAAAAACAAGCTTTGGTTCATTGCTTTCTAAAAGACCCCCACAGCAGGGAATGGGCTTAGTGGGGATAATGTGTGTGTTTCTGTGTGTGCCTGCCTGAGAGTTTGTGTGTGCTTGTGTGTGTGTGTGTGTGTGTGTGTGTGTGTGTGTGTGCATGTGCTTGTGGCGAGTGATATATGTTGAGTTATTTTAAATATTGCTAACCCTGTTCTTTCCTCCAGTATTAAGTACCAACAATGATGATTAGTCCTAATTGGTTTTATGTGTCATCCATCACGTTTATTTATGTGTGTGCATATGACTGTGAGTGTGTCTGTGTGTTTGTCCTTAGCTTTCTGTGTGTGTGTTTGTGTGTGTGTGT
>JANJYP010077976.1:0-18897 GCA_024605115.1 Rastrelliger brachysoma
GTCTTTGGGAAGTTACTATTAGTAGTTTTTAAACTACATAACTCTTTTAAAATGGAACTTTGATGAATGAATATATTTCCCATTTTCTTGTGTGTAGTTAAGAGGTTAAATACCGCTGAACAAAAACCATTTCCGCTAGAAAGCGTTTTATGACTGCGACCTCACAATTTAACATGTTCTCCAAACAGTGCTAAAAGATTACAACATTAAAACATTATCCACTTATGACCTACCTTATGTGCTAAATTAAACCAAACGTTTTGATCATTTTTCAAAAAACAATTGCTTTGTTATTCATCATGACTCGCTGAAGTCAATGACTTATTGGAAATATAGGACAATGATATGATCGGCTAATTTCATTTACCAAAACTAATTAAGAGTGTTAATGCTTTGTAGTAGCTTTAAAAACATAAAAATATCATAAGAGCTGAAGATTCAAGTAGGACTCTGGATACCAAAAAAAAAAAAAAAAAAATCAGCAAAACCAGGTGTGACCTTTTATTCTGTCACCTCAGTGAGGTCAACATCTTCCTGTTACTGATACAAGCTGGTTTGCTTTTTTCACCTGCAGTTTGTTTAGACATGTTTCTCCTTTTTCTCTTTCATATAAATGCATGTTACTACAGTGATAGCATTTCTTAATAAGAACAAATAAATTAAGACAGTAGTAGCAGTGGTAGATTCCCTTTGCTTTTTTTTTGTTGCCCAAATTTAAAAAAATATACAGATAAATGAGGAGGCAGTCTGAGCCTGTTTGCAGGTGCTGTGGAGTTTTATTTTTTTACGAGTGTGTGTGTAATGTTTTAGCGCTCACACACTGGTCCAACATGAAGCTGACCAAGAAATTTATTGGGAAAAGAGATGTGTGGAAATGGCTGCATTACAGTGAAATGGTTGAGTGCAGATTGGATTTAGTAAAAAAAAAAAAAAAAAAAAGTCAGTAACACTTTAGACTCAGATAAATATTCTTGTAATTTTTCAACACTTTGAAAGTATTTCTGTCATCACGTTATAAATATGTCTTGTGAACCGTTAAAATTTGGCTTCTCACCTCAAGTCTAGATGTAAATCCCCAAACCAAAGAGCCTATGGCACCATGTTGACATCTCCCAATTTATTCAAATAACAAATAACATCCAGCACCATTTTGTGCGTTTCAGCTGTGAGATACAGAATATTTCCAGGTTGAGACTAAAAAATAAAATAAACATCCCCGCAGAAGAGAGAGAGGATCGGCAATACTGCCCAGTATTTTCTTCTAAGATCATTTGTTATCATTCAGGGCTCCACCAGCATGTATACAACACTGTGTTTATCCCACAGTGAAGAGAATACACTCTGTAGCATCGACCCACAAATAAAACACACTAAATAATTAAATTGTGCGTGTGTGTGTGTGTTTGTTTGTTTGTATGTGACCACTTAACAGGGACAGGTTTGTGTGTGTAGATCTGGATTCAGTGTGGCTCCAAGTTAACATACATTTGCCCTCCTCTTGCCTGCAAGCAGACAAAAATCACAAGCCTTTACTCAAAAGAGTAAAACCCAGAGATAGGTCCACTTCCCGTCATCTTTATCACATTCACACAAAAATCACAGATAAAAACGTGTAGAAGCACACACACACACACACACACATTTAGGGATGAATATGTTCACTGGGTTGGACATGTAACATTTCCCTTTGTAAAACATTAGCAATGTTTTAGTGACTTATGGCCAGTCTCTATTCTAGGATAAATTATATCTAATTCTGGTCTCTCGTGAGATGGGGCCTCAATAAATAGAATATGAGTGAGAGAACGACAGGAGAGAGAGAAAGATGGGAGAAACAGTGAGACAGACAGGTAGGCGGAGTGAGTTCTGCCTCTTCCCCCTCAGGATAACTGGGAGTGACCTGGTGACAGGCTGGCTAATCACAGGAGGATAAGACCGGTTTAGACCAATCAGATCACTTCAGTGAAAGGCCTTGGCCAGTTGCTGCAGTTTAATGGTAGTATAGTCTCATCACAACAGCATGGTGACGGGCTTCTCCAGGAACTTGCGGAACTCGGCGAGCCACTGAGCGCCGACTGCCCCGTCCACCACCCTATGATCACAGCTCAGCGTCACAGACATCATACTGGCTACGTCGAACCTGTGAAACCCAAAACACATGCTGCTTCAGTGCCAACACCCAAAACCGAAGAGTTGAATTTTGAAAGGCAATATGTCCGACTTGTTACAGTATTGTGGATCCATTTAACTTATTAGTCATAACACTGACCCTTTCTCATTATCAGCAGGCAACAGCCGTTTCTCTGAGCCTCCAACAGCGAGGATACAGGATTGAGGAGGGTTTATTATCGCTGAGAAGTTCTTGACGCCGAACATCCCCAAATTAGAGATGGTGAATGTGCCTCCCTGGTGGGGAAAAAAAACACACACATTGAACTAGACTATCACAATATGCTGGTTTTCTAATGATAAAAGTTTCACACATTTTACCAAATGACATATACCCGCAGGGTCTAACTACCTGGAACTCATGTGGCTGCAGTTTGCCGTCTCTCGCTTTGGCAGCCAGAGCAGACACATCAGAGCTGATGGCCGCCAGTCCTTTGGTGTGAGCGTTAAACACTATGGGTGTGATGAGACCGCTGGCTGTGCTCACTGCTACGCTCACATCCACCACATGATTCCTGGAAAAGTTGAAATAAGTCAATACTGATGACAGCACAACGTGACTTCAAGTGGGGAATTTTTTTAGAAAATGCCTGAGTGCCCTCTACTGGCACAATAATGCAGCTACACCATTAAAGACTTATCTGACAAAATGCTCAGGGTTAATCTCATTAAGAGGTTTTTAAAGTCTGACACAGAGGCTCTTTACTTGTTTAGTTTTCCTGGAGGCCCATAGGATCATGATTATGTTATTAGATCTTATACGTACTGATACAAGATGGCTTGATACTGTTGTCTGACATACTGCAGACTATACCAAGTACATAAAAAGCCTATCCTAAGGCATTTATTAGTCTCTGTCAATGGTAAAGTAAAATTCTTCAAAACTTCTGTATCTCTGAACCAAATCACCCATAGTTAAGTTGTTCTATGTAATAACTAATGCAATCACTAATGTAATATTTTGCCACTCTCATTCACTGAGCCTCCCCAAAAACTGAACACTTTCTGATAAATTCACATTTTTGTGGTCTGACCAGGTCACATCTGTAAATTGAAGATAAGTAAAGAGAACATTTTCTAATGTACTATATATTAACCAAACAAATTTTACATGTGTTAATGGCTGTTTATGTGTTTACTCACTGGCGAATAACCGTGTCCAACCAGGAGGAGTTACACTCAGGAACCTTGAGGCAGGCCAAAGCGCTGGCTTTGATGATGAAGTCATTCACACTAAGTTTGATATTCTGAGCTTTCACCTCCTAAAGAGAGGAGAGCAGGATGTTTGAGACACACAGGAATGATAATGCAGGGAGGAATAAAAATCTATCCTGATGGACAGTCTTCCTGTCTACCCTGCTTTCATTCTGTTATACTCTTATTTACACGCAAACACTCACAGCATTGAGTTCTTTCCGAAGCTCCAGCACTTGGTCCATGTTGACATCTACAGACAGATAATAGTGGGGGATAGTTTGCTTAGACTGCATCAACCTCTGAGCGATGATCTGAGGGAGAGACAAATACATGCACATCAGCTTTGATCCATAATTCATCAGTCAGGAGTGAGGTGTTAGTCAAGTGTGTGTTGATAAATGGAGTGCCTGTCTGAAGGGCAAAATGTGGAGAAACAGGTCAGAGATAACAGAGCTACACTGTGAAGGCCCCTCAGGTTTACCTCGCAGCATTCAATACACTGAAGTCATTATTAAACATAGAATACCACCAACAGACAGACAGACAGACAGGTGTGTGTGTGTGTGTGTGTGTGTGTGTGTGTGTGTGTGTGTGTGTGTGTGTGTGTGTGTGTGTGTGCGCGTTCTCACCTTACGGATATTGCTGATAGGGATGTCAGTGAAGGTGCCAGCTGGTGCAGCAGGAGCTGCAGCAGGTGCAGGAGCAGCTGCAGCTGGAGTGGGAGCAGCAGCTACAGCCTGCCAGGGAGATGGTTTCATTCATATCAAAACTAATTACAACAAAACACTGAGGCATATAAAGCACCACGGCTTGATTGGACACTGGGTTTCTGAAGTATGGTAAAAATGATACTCCAGAGTATCTCTGCCAGTGTGGATCATATCCTGACAGTACACAAGAACAAACATCCGAACAAACAAATTCCTATAAAATTAAAGGAAATCTTTATGAAACTAGTGACACAGTCACGTCTACACCTTTTGGATTAAACAACAGCCATAAATCTTAAAAACTTATATAAATTAGAGAAACCAATATTTTAATTTAGCATTTTTGCTTCATGAATAACAATGACCAACTCATCAACAAATCCATTTATATTCATTACTCATGATTACACAGGATTACTAAGGAGTGATGAATATGGAAAACAATGGGACTTTCACTTACAGGAGCAACCTTTGGTGGAACAAAGCTCTCAATGTCCTTTCTGGTGATACGTCCATCAGGACCAGAACCTGAGCACAAAACAGCTCAGAGTTAGACAAATATTTTACCATTTCTTTTTCTAACTCTGCATTTACTCACAAAGTGATCTAGCCAAGTGCATCTTCATGACTTACCGCTAACCTGCGCCAGGTCAATTCCTTTCTCAGCTGCAAGTTTCTTGGCCAAAGGACTGACAAACACACGGCCCTTCCTGGGTCCTGCTGGGGCAGGGGCTGCTGGAGCAGGAGTGGGCACAGCAGCAGCAGCCGGTGCAGCCTGTAACATAAACACTCACAAATCAGGTAACATCAGCAGCAGCTATCCCAGGGCAGAGCAGAGGAGACAGGTCTCTGTTACAGATATGTAAGAGTGTGTCTCACTGCTACTGGTGCTGGAGCTGGAGGAGGTGTGGAAACCTCTGCCACACCGGTCTCTACATAATCCTTGAAGGCAGCGATGTCACTTTCTTTCTCTACAATGATGCAGAGCGGTGTTCCCAGAGGGACGTCGCGTGTTCCCTCTGCCACCATGATTTTGGCCAAATATCCCTCCTCCTGCACCTCAAAACCTGAATAAACAATGAGAGAGACACACAGTGAGCGAGGTAAGCTTTTCACACACTGTACATCAGAATACAAGACTGTTGATAGTTTTATTTCAAGTAAAAGAAATATTAATCAGAACTGTAGTACTGTTATGCACTTAGGGAAAAAGAAAATATAAATTTTAAGCATCACATTAACACAACCACTGCTAAATTAAGAACAATACTCAGCTTTCTGCATAGAAATAAAAATTACCTCCTCATTCACTAGAGAAAAACATTTATTGAAGCACTATTTTTTTTATCCGTCTTGGATTATCGGGATGTCATTTATAGAAGAGCAGCTATTTCTACACTGACTTTACTGGATGCTGTGCCTGCCCTGAGGTTCATAGCCAATGATCACACACTATTGTCCTCTCTACCAAAAAGTTGGCTGGCCTCTCTTGGCAGAGAAGGAAATCAGCATTGGTTTTTATTCATATATTGATATATGGTTGTTGCTCTATATTCCAGTAATGACAACTGAAATAGAAAAAACATCTTATGGTGCATCTTTAGTCAGGGAACAATCTGCAAAAGGCCTAAAAATTAAAACATTTTTACCATCCACACAGCTGTTCAAAAGTCTTATCTCAGACATTGTTTTATTTGACTGTAACTGTTTTTAGCTTCACTGTATCTTAATTGTTCAACTATATTTAAACATTGTTTTATTTGATATTATTTTACTTTTCCTAATATTTTCTTTTATTCTATTACCATTGTAAAGGAGGATTCCTCCTCTAGGTCAAATAAAGGTTAATAAGAACTGAGTTGTTTGAGTAACTTTACCAATGGTTGCCTTGTCAGTCTCAATCTCAGCCAGCAGATCTCCCTCACTCAGCTTCTCTCCGACCTTCTTCTCCCAGCGCTGCACTGTTCCCATCGTCATGGTGGGAGAGAGGGCAGGAAGTGTGATCTGCAACACACCCGCTCATTAATTAGAGCAACACAAGTCAAGACAGGGAGAGGTCTTCCAGTTTGACTGCTTTGTAGAGAAAACTAAGCAGCCTCTAACAAATTATTTTGCTTTAACTTTGAAATTGAACAATGAGACAACCCAAATATAATAATGACTGATAACTTTTCTAAGCAATCAAATGCAACCTGGATAGCTGGGTGTGATGGAGCCATGCTAAATACAACAAGAAAAACTGTTTAAAACAGAAACAACAACAAAAACTGTCATTTGCTGTTGAAGCAGAGACACATCACCAATTCGGCATCACAGCTACTAACACATAATTTACATATAATTTAATACAAATGCAGCGTTATACATGAGAATGTCTAGTTAAAGCTTTGTGTCAATATGAATGACATACTTCAAACAGAGGAAACATTAAGTTACAAAGAGAGCTGTAGATTTACTTGATCTGCTTCTCTATTAACTCAATATAAAATCTATTAAAAAAAACTCTGCACAAAAGGCCAAATTATTTTTGAAGGCTTTTGTTTGCAATTTCACATTTGAAGCTTCTGTGTGACTGCAACATCTTTCATATTATTCTGATGACACAATATTTTGGTTTTCCTGGTGAAAACTAGTATCATCTTTGTATTTCTTTCATTCCATTCATCTTCAGTGTGCTTCTGTCAGATTTGTGGAAATGTTCAAATTCTACAAATAGATGTTTCAATTTTTATGACATAAATAACTTGCAACTGAGACTGATAAAAGCCTAGATTGCACAGGGTGCACGCTGATACAGTCACACACAGACTGTCAGACTGAACAACCCTCATAATGCTGCTCCACTTGGTCTGACATTTTCGACTGTCCTTTGTTTATGTAAGAACACACCTACCTTCATGTGTGAGGGGTAGGAGCTTCCCGGGGCTGCGGGAGGAGCAGCAGCAGCAGCAGCGGGAGGAGGAGGAGCTGAGGCAGCTGATGATGGGGCTGCACCAGCTGCTTTAAGAGATTCCAACGTTACGTCCTTAAAAGCTGCGATGAGGTCAGGACTGCAGGGGGAGAAAACAAACACACAGAAATTAGAAATGCATTTAAAGACACAACCACAGCTGGACCAGAAGACCAGGGAGAAATGTGTCAAAACTGTTCTTAGTTGACAGATTTCAAAAGGGCAACACAGACATGTGGAAATCACAGACTAAAAAGTGCAGCAACGCCATTGCAATGTTTACTGATGTGAAATCAATGTCACTAATTTTTGGGTGTGTTCTATTGATTGTTTTGTGTTTCAAGACTGAATGACTGAGAACATCCTTGTTCTAGCTTGATTCTTATTTCATTAGCATTAAAGGAACACAGTGCCAACAGATTTCCAGTGTCTGGAGGAATAAGGAAGTCACAGGAGAGTTGTTATGCAATATTTAGGAGAGCATTACTGCAGGCTAATAAGATTTTGGACCTTGGATTTCAGCCTGTATTTGACAGTGTCATTGTACAAATTACTTACTTGTCAACTGTGATGCAGATTACTGATCCAATGTTGACATCTCTGGTCCCTTCAGGAACAAGAATCTTAGCCAGATAGCACTCCTCCAGCATCTCAAATCCTACAGTGGCCTTATCAGTCTCCACCTACAAAGATAGGAACATTTAAATAAGTGACTTCATAGTGATGATTCCTTATATTTATACAGAAACACACACATATACACAAACTCCTAACCTCAGCTATAAGGTCACCCTCGCCAATTTTTTCTCCTTCTTTCTTCTCCCAGCGCGCAATTGTTCCAGTCTGCATGGTGGGAGACAGTGCAGGCAGCTCCACCTGTTGAACAAAGAAACAGATTGCATTTCATTTTAAATGGATGCCCACAGATTATCAGTGCTACTTTACAGTGTCCCCAGCAGAGCATCCTGATAAGGCCACCACAAACACTGACCAATGTCATGTGTTGTAACAGCAGTTTCTACATCATTATCACCTCATCCTCCTGCTTAATAATTGACCGACATATGACTGCGTTTCACCACATCTGGGATGTCTACCAGCAACTCTCAAGGCCATATAACATCCGATGATGACTCATGAGTACTTCTAGTAGAGAGGCAGGGATCAGGCAAAAAATCACTCAAGACTCATATGTAATTAGACTTCTATTAAACACACCTTTGATGTATTGCATTTCCACACGTCATTTTACTTGTACTAAGTCTGTGATAAATATCAACTTTTACTGGAAATTACACAAAAAAAATCTAACACAAGTAAATCAAACTGTGACTATGCACCATGTGTCACTATCATTTAAACTAATGAGAATGTGTTCCTGGGGCTGACTCACCACCATCCATCATTCGTTCCCTTTTCTAATTCAATTTGTCAAATTCCTTTACGCTGTATTGTGTTTCAACAGCACACTAACACTAAGGTGTTATTCTAGTATACTGGCATGCTTTTTTTTTTAAAGTGTACTTAATCTTCTTTTACAGTATGAACACTCTACCTACCCAACACCTGCTAAGATCATTATGCATTATAAAGAAAGAACGAATCACCCAAGACTTAACATCTGATGTACAAAGAGCTGCAAAAAACTAGTTGACTATTTATCAAGTTGATTTACAGACAATGAGTTGCCAACTATTTTAACAATTAATGAGTCGTTTCGAGTCATTCTCAAAAGAAAAAAAAAACAATTTAGGCCTATAGGAAACACTGTGTAAACCAAATAACTACTTGATTAATGTAGAGAGTATAATCGACAAGGAGGATAGGAAGGAAAATAATCGCTGGTTGCAATGCAGTTGTAATTCTGCCAGATTTGACAGCAAAGCATTGAGAGGGACATCTACCTGTCATGGGCAGATAAATGTTTAAATTCAACACAATAGTAGATCATCATTTGTGTCTGACATTTAACAATAACTTTAATATTTTACCAGCATTTAGTCAGACGCAGCAGTCTCATTATTGAGGGGAAAGCACACCGTCAAACAGGTTTCACCACAGCGGACAAATCCTGGAGCTGCTCCAACACTGAATGATAAAATACATAACAACATCTATACGTAGACACTCCCAAACTCATGAATTAATACCCTCAGTGTAAAGGAAATACTGATGCAGGTATTGATGTAAAGCTGGAATATTACAGGACACAGCTCCCACCTGATGACATGGATCCTTTATCAAGTTTGATGCTCTGAATTCACCCTGAACTGTGATTTGAGTAGTGTCCTAACTCATCTTAACCCCTACATGAGTGTCAGAAGTTGCTCGGTACATGTCGGTGCTGCTACCTCATGCTAGCTATGGAGGTCATGCTCTCTCTAACCGTGAACTTGGCTGCTATGACAACCTGAAACAGGCACCAGGATCTGACAGTACCTTGTTATGCGGCGGCAGGCTGTAGAAACGGGTGCTGTGGTCGCCTCCTGACAGCTGGGTACATCGCAAAAGAGCCCGTCCGTGGCTAAATCCGGAGCCATAGCACACGGCCCGAGACCTGGCCCCGCTGTGGAGCCGCCGCACAGTGCGGCCGGTTCCGGGCACAGAGCGGGAGCTGGAGACGAGCGCAGCGGCGGAGGCTCCAGGCCCGGCCGGGAGGACACGGGCACAGGGGAGCCCGGCGGACGGCCTGAGCCGCAGGATAAGACGCAGCATCTCGCAGCTGTCTCAACACTATACAGAGCTGTCAAATAAATGTCTTTTCCCACCGGAGCCCCGACAGCCTGCTGCTCACTTTCTAATGACCTCCTCCGGTCCAAAATACGACGCTTTACGGCTCTCCTACTTGCCCTGCCGTCTCTCTGCAAGAAGTGTCGTAAACGATGTCGAGTCGAATTTCTTCTGGTGAAATTTACGTCAGACGAGACGCAGTATAAGCGTGTTGTTGCCCTCTACTGGTAGAGAGACAGGTGTAGAGTGAAATCCACACGTAAAGTCCAATTATTTTCAATGATCTGTCAATTCTGCATGAGGCTTCTATGAAAACAACACTGTTTCTGCCTCTTCACAGATGCATTTTCTACTAGCCAGTGTCAGAATGTAACATGAATTTGGGGGTATTCATTGATATTACCATGCACAGATATGACCATCAGGATCATTGTTATACCTTAATAAGACAACACATCCTGGTGGAGGTACAATTAATAATATCCTAAATATCACTTATGCCAGTTTAAGGGTTAAAAACACTGAGCATATACATTTATTAAGGACATGGAATGGTTCAGATGTGCCATTTTACCTACAAAGTTAACTTCAAATGTACAGTATAGTATTGTTCTATTGTGACAACAGATACAATATTTTAATATAAAATTGACAAAAACTATATTTAGCCATTTATTAGCAATCTGATAAAGACTAGCCCTCACCTCAGAGGCTTCTCCCCATCCCTTCCACACAGTAAAACCAGCAACAATTACACTTTTTTAAAAACAAACCTCAGGCTTTATTTCAGAATTCGTTTTGAACAACCAACAAAAGCCTTTCTTTTTTTTAACATAGTTTGTAAAAAAAAAAAAAAAAAAAAAGTCAGCAAACATATTCTAAAGAAAATAACCATCTCACCAGTACATTGTACATTTTACAGTTCAGGCAGTTATGGCATTCAAACAGGTCTTAGTTAAAATATGACTGATGCATATTTCTATTGGCTTATTAGAGAAGGCAAAAAAATTGATCCCAACGGGAAGATAGAAGCAGAGTGAACAAAAAAGTGTGTGATAGCTAGTCAGTCTGTGCGTATGTGTGTTTTCAGTACAGACTGTGTACAGATACAGATTTTACTCCATCACATCATCACTTTTTGTTTTACAGTTTTTCTGATATTTAGGTGTCAAAGGTCCATCCCACATCCACATACACACATACACACACAAACTATAAATACTGAGATGGTCCATTACTCCAGCTCAAAAGCCTGACATCCTTTAAATCTCAAGTCAAATTCACATACACATTATCTTTAAAACAGGAGCAGAAGCGCTCTCATTGTATAAGAACCTCTCTTTAAACAAACAAAAAAACTCATAAACTTCAAATATTTAAGGATATGATGCAAATACTTTAAACAAATGTACAAAACAATTTCACAAAGTAAACAAAATAACAGTGCTTTTCTTTTCATTTCTACGTGAACATGAACATCTGAACATCATTTCTATTGACAGCTCATGTTGAGCATGTCCATGAACATGCATGCTGGTGTGCTACAGTCTGAAATTTTAAACTAAAGCTGGGTCCTTTTTACTTAAACTGATTTGTCTAAAATACATTCAGATTTTTTTTTACATTTTTGCAATGGATCTTTCTTTTTGGAGATCTACACATTACCATCATTGTCTTTCTGCTATCAAATATGACTAATATAAAACATAATCATAAAAATAGTAGCTGGTATAAAATCAGTGTATTTTGTCGACCGCTGGACAGAATGGGGGAAAAACTGTGTACCACTAATCAAAGTTAACGTTTTATAACGTCAGTCTATTATTTTCCATCCTTGTATTATACAGTTATAACAATGGAATTTTTCTAACCCAGCAAAATTATTTTCTTGTTCACTGCTATGGTAGATACCGTAATACTGTATAATTACTTTACATTCACAATCAACAACAATGGACAATACATATTTCTTACATTTAAAGTGGTGGTATTTTTAAGACAATATTGCTGCACAGGAATGAAAAATGTTACCAAACACTTGAAAATGATTTTGTAATTATTTCCAGTTCCTCATACAAACATATGAAACAACCCTACTTTTAATCAAACATTATGCTTCTGGCTACTTTTGAGTCCAATTAAGATGCTACAGTTACAGCCTGGCTCTAATGAGCACATGATGGAAATGCTTTTCCTTTGTAAGGCACTGAGTTCTATGATATTACAAACATCAGTCACAGATTCACTGTTTTCAAGGTGAGTAGGGTTATCAAGAGGGTTTAGTATCAGTTGACCAACCCAAATCTCTTGCTGACAAGTCTTACAGTATTTTTCTAATAAGTCGAATCTCAGTATGTGTCCACTTGTGCCTGTGCTCTCAACAGATATCCTGATGTGCTTCTGGGATCAAGAGCAAAAACAAAAACTGGCTGTGACTCCTCTCGTAACCTACAGTGGCCTAAGACATGAAACACAATCTGTTTATTACCACTGAGAGTCAGGTAGGCAGAGAATTAAGAGAGAGATACAGAATCAACTTGTTACCTTTCCTCCCCACGATCCTCCTCTAACCAGGCCACTATTTTACCTTCCCAGCCAGGAACAATTGCTCCATCCATGAACACCTGCTCACAAACATCAGGACATTATATTATATTATAACAATATTCAAATTTCCACATCTAAGTCTTCCCAAGCCTGCTTTTACCTCTTCTTTCACAGTGCCAAACTCAGGGTCCAGGGCTTTAAAGTGGTACCTGTAGCTTCCCTCTTGAGCCACAGCTGCCTTAACATCCTTGAGAGTCACTTCGCCAAGTCTGCATATCAAGTACAAAGACACTCATTGACATTTGACAGCAAAAAAATGATATTGTATGTATTTTGTTTTTTATTATCTACCTAAAATCATGTGTTGGTTTTTATAGTATCACTGCTGACTGGCAACCATTAAGGTTTGTGGCTAAATTTACTGTTGTAACATCAATAAATGTGTCAGAGAAAAAGTACCTTGATGTAGTTTCCCTCCTTCCTATCACTCTCTCTCTCACTCTCTCTCTCTCACACACAAGCACACACACACACACACACACACACACACACACACACACACACACACACACACACACACACACACACACACACCACTAACCTCTTCGGTATATTGATCATGGAAGGTGTTGTGGATTTTCCAGTGAAATAAAGGATTTTTGTGGAGGCAGCTGGACTGCTGTGGGATGGAGAAACCTCTGTGATAAACAACAGAAATATTGTTAGTAAATAAATAAATATCCTGTGCATGTTTGAACATGTGGTTGAGGTGAACAAGTTGTAATCACTTACTTGGCCATGAGTCAGAGTCAGTGTGCTGACTTTTGCGTCTGGGAGATTTTCCTCTTCCCTGCAATATTCGGATAAATATTAAGTTCGATTATTTCAAAACCTTTTCATATTTCACACAGACCCTTGTGATTTTAGATCTCTACACTTAGACCCAAGTTAACCCTAGCTAAGATTTATCTAAGGAAATTTAGTAGATTTACTGTTTAAAATTTTATTAAACAGTCAAGTCTGATTTTAAAGTGGCCCTTGGCCAGCTATTTAACAAGTCAGCAGTTATTAATTCAATCTTCGTCATAGCCTGAAGAATAATATTGGTAACACAGCAGTCTCGACCATCAGTTCATGTGACACGACACAGCTTCGGCTCCTGATCCACAAAAGAGCCCAACATCAAAGTTACTGGTTATGTGTTCAGTTTGAACAAAAACAAAAGTGTATTTTAGACTCAGGTGTGTTTATGCTTGTGTCTTTTACCCGGTGTGCATGCAGAACATGGAGTCTGTCTATGAGTGACACAATGCCCTGCTCCAGGGTGTCCAGTGTATGGTGCTGTGGGTCATGGTCTCGGAAGTTGTTCCTCAAACTCCTAAGTGCATCTCTGAGGAGCTGAACCTCCTCTGCCTGGTAACAGAGCACCAACACAAAACACAACAACTTGTGCATGTTAAAATATAAAACAATGCTCTGCAGAGGTAGATTTTGTCTTAGTCACAGAAAAGAATCATGTTGTGTCCCATGGTATGGACTACTAGTTACACTTGTAGCAAAACTTACACTTGACACAGTGGAAGCAGGATTTCCTGAGTGAGAATATCCATTGTTTTCTGTGCCAGTGGAAATCTGAAGAAAGAAAAAAAAATCAACTATGCAAGGTACATCTTCTTATGAATTGCCAGGTGCAGACTGAAAACCTGAAACTGAAAGACAGTATTATTATAGAAACAGGACTACCTGTTGCAGATCTCGTTTCATTAGCTCATGCAACATGTTGCTTTTATGCTCCACCTCTTTTTGCAATTCACTCTGCCAAGGAGACACATCGGTATTAATGTTCTAATAAAAAACTGTACAGGGCATTTTAAAAGTGTGTGTCAATGACTAACTTCTCTTTCATATATTCAAACACTGCACTGAGCCAGCTAACAAACCTGCTGTTTTTGGCTGTCTTCAAGCTTGTGTCTCAGTTGCTGCAGTAGTCTGTCCTTCTGTCCTATTTCCTTCTGCACCGACACATGAAGGAAAGAAAAGGTAGAGTTCTTGTTTTCTGTTCAAAGAGTTTTAAAGTTGCAGACCACTAAAGGAGAAGGCCTATGTTACCTTGCATTCACCCCACAGTCTGGTACACTCCTCCAGCTTCCACTGCAGCTCTGCCTACAGCACAACACATTTTGTATTTGCATTATCTAGCATCTAAATAAAACTGACTTTCATTTGAGATGTTTTACTTGATTTCAAACGTTCACATGTTCCATACCTTCTGGTTGTTGAGTTCATCCTTGGTCATGCTGGCTCTGAGAAGCTCTTGCTTCATCTGCAGTATCGATGCCTCCTGAGTGCAAAGCCTCTGCTGCTGGGCTTCCTGAAAAAAAGACGTACCAGTCAATACCTCAGTCAGAAACTTTACCACAATACAACAAAATGATGATGATGTTCAACTCAGTAATAAGGTCTGTCTGAGTCTTACCTTGACTCCCTGCAGGTTTCTCATCTCCTGCTTACAGCGCAACAGTTCCCTCTAAACCAAACAGTAAGCAATAGACTGAATTAAAAATGAATCAATGGTTAATTCAAACAGTAATTTGACAAGTGTTTCTTCTGTCCTAAGAAACAAAAAGAAGAAATAGGTATATATTTTAAAACACTTGCAAATGAAACAAATACCTTCAGCTCCTGAGCCTCCTCCATACTCTGGTCCAAACGACTGCGAATGACTACCTGGAGATAGAGAGAGAGAGAGAGAGAGAGAGAGAGAGAGAGAGAGAGAGATAGAGAGAGAGAGAGAGAGAGAGAGAGAGAGAGAGAGATAGAGAGAGAGAGAGAGAGAGAGAGAGAGAGAGAGAGAGAGAGATGTATGTGTGAGAAGTACAATGGACTGAGAAAGCAGAGATACTGATACCCGTGTCACCCTCAGACACACACAAGTGCACACAAACACACATACCCAGAGTTAAGAAAAAGAAATATGATCTGTGTAGGATACAAAGAGCTGGTGAAACAGAGCAAAGAAGAGAGTGACACAAATAAGAAAGAGAGAAAATGAATATCAAGATAGGAAAAATTAAAACTCAGATGAAAGATAAAAGGAGAGACTCTTACCAGTTGCTGTTCAGTGTTGCCTTGTTCCAAAGTTAAAGTCACATCCTGCTCATCCTCAGGCAGTGAACCATGCAGCAGCAGAGCCTTAAAACACGAAGGGCACAACATGTGACACCAGTTTCTACTTTGAAGTGAATAAGTGTACACAAAGCTCAGACCTGTTAAAACAGCAGCATGATTACACCTAGCAGGGCATTCAATAAGCTCATATATAGTGTTTTGCTTTTTAAAAAATAAATTATCCCACCAGGTCCCACCTCACTCTACACACCCAAAAATATAGAGTGTGTAAGAGTGCCGATCTCCCTCTGTAGCGTTGTATTATATTTTATTTTCCTGTAGTATTATCCAGATTGAAAAAGCACTTGAATACAGCTTTATTATACATGTACCTGTAGAGCAGACACCATTTTACGTGTCTCCTGCACCTCCTTCTCCAAAGTTTCACTGACAGGGTCCTCCCACGCTGTCTCCACTATAATATGAGATGACTCGGCTACATGCAGACACAAAACAAGTTTCATGAATATCGAACTCATCAACAGTGTGCCAGTTTTGCGGTGGGGGACAGAACTCACCACTGCTCTGCTGCTGTTGACGATCCTCCTGCTGTCTATCTGAGTGGATGCTGGGTGGAGCTCTTGGAGACGACAGCGGACTGACTGAGCTGAGGCTCGAGGAGGACAAAATGCTGATTAATCGCTTTATTCCACTGAAGCATGGGGTTGTGTGTATGTAGAACACACACAAACATGAAGCGCAATTACAATATGTTATGTGCTTTAACATATCACTTTCACCCGGCTCAATCTGTTGTAATAGATTACTGAAATACACTTTCAGTAATTTGTAGCAAACAGAGTAAAACTGCCACTGAAATGTGTTACTAAATGGAAACTGTTACACAATACAGTCCACCTTTTGTTGAAATTCTGATATTTTCATATTTGGACAGAACATTTATAGGAAACCAAAAGCAATATTCCACTCATCTCAAACTTGCCAAGAGAAACCATTTTTCCTAAATCCCTGCATGAAATTAAAGCAGCTAGAAACAACACATACGTAGAAACTCTACATGACATCTACAGTCCCTATTCAAATTACATTTCAACACTAGAAAACTGGAATGTGTACAGTAAAAGAAGCTCCAACACACTTGCACAGGAATCTACATACACACACATACAACTACTGCTGAGTCTGGTCTTACCATTTAATCTGCGTCCCCCCCATATTGAACTACAGGTGTGCATAATACTCCCAAAGAGGTCTGAGTTTCACCCTACATGTAGCTCACTGGCAACAGCATCTCAACAAACTCATGACAATTTGTGATTTTCCTCACTCTCACACAGCCCGCCCTCTCCCTCCAGCTACTGTATCTTCAGCGTCACTACGGCAACCAGCATTTCCTTATTTCTATTTCACTTGATCATGACGAGGCAGCATCGAGTCGCTGCAGGTTTTCTTGAAAGTTGTATGCAAAGATCTTCATTCTATAAATAGTCAATACATGTCTTTTTTTTACTATCAGTGCAAACAGGAACACACGCTTAGGTCTACACTCACGGTAAAAAACACACATACAAAGATGGTCAAACAGAAAAACGCAACATATCGTTAAGCCAAGCATGTGATTGTAGAAGATAAAGACTGATTATTTCTTTTCTCCATCATCTGCCACACACACACACACACACACACACACACACACACACACANAAGTTCAGGAGAAATAAAACGGAGGTCATATGCTCTGTCAGGCAGTCACACACACACACACACACACACACACACACACACACACACACACACACACACACACACACACAAATACACAACACCACAGAATGCAGTCCATTGTTCCCCAGCTGTAGAAAAGTAGGTGTTAAAAATGGCAGATAACCAGAGAAGTTGCATCAAATTAACCTCTGGCAAAAAAAATGTCTTAATCGTAAATTATAAATAGCAACAATTTATGCCATTTATCTTTAGGCTACTAAACTCTTTCATGAATTTAGGCCAACAAAGACAGTTCAATTTCATCTTATTTAGTTTATTTAATAATAAGAGATTGTTAGCTTATTATCACAGCCCTGCAAATCCCGTTGTCTTAAGTGTCTAAGTAGTTCCACACCAAAGCAACCAAAAGCAAATTACCTGCTCAACTTAAGACTGTCCTGCTCTTCTGGAGATCCTCTCTCATACTGCTCAACCAGTGCACGAACACACACGCTCTTCTCCACATCCAACCCCCAGCCACTGAAAGATGGTAGACAAAGCAGTTTTTATGTATGTAGAACGCAGCATACAGTTTTGATAGTAGCTTGATCTCAGCAGTTGAGTTAATATTTTATAGATGTGTATTTGTCCAGCAGAGGCCAGCAAAGTCTGTACATGCATCCGATAAAGGGATGTTGTCAGAAAATATTTGGGTATGAAAGAAAGATATTGACATGGGTTTGCGTGACTGTGTACAATTATATTATTGTGACTATTTCCAGCCAGCGTACCTGTGGAGGCGGGTGGCACTTGCAGGCTGTGAGGCGTCATGTCGCGCTGATGCCAGTGCAGCAGCTGCACCTTGTGCTAGTGCGACAGTGGAGAGAGGGTTGTGGCTGGAAGAGCCTTGTGTCAAGCCCCTCCCATTTGCAGAGGCGGCCCTGTGATTGGCTGAAGGTTTGAAGTGTGCAGCCAGCGCCAGAATGATCCTCATAACAGATTTTAGATTCCCATCCACAATATCTGAGGAAGAAACACATGGTTCTCAGTTATGAATTAAATATTAAACACTTACAGTATATAGTGTTGACATTAAACCCAAAGAAAGCTGTCTCAAGAAATAGCAGGGGGAGAATTTTATAGATAGCATAGAATCTGAAATAAAGCTGTCACGCACATGATCATTTTTCCCTTACAAATGAGACACTGCTCATGCACATGAAGAAATATGTATGCTACATCGTACACTGAAATGTGCTTAATATTTAGGGTCAATAAAATAGTCAAGACTACAACATAGGCTTAGCAATAGCAAATATTGGGAACACCTGCTCTTAAAAGGAAGAGAAAGAAAGCAAGAAAACAACAAAAAAAAATTCTGAGATTTACCTCGTGCGGAAATGTGTGGCATGCGTATATGCCTGGAGGAAATGAACTGCAAGACTTGCTCCACATTCTTCCTGCTTTCATCTTTGCTTTGTGGAGACACAAACACTCCCTCAAGCGCTTCTCCAGCTGCCAATTTGATGGAAAAAGCACAATTGTACTGATGTGTTCATTGTTTTCAAAACTGTTGAAACAATATGATCTGTGCCAAAACACAATCTGGTAAAATTGTAACACAATATTTCCAAATTAATCCAATACTGCGGTACTGTGAGTCAAATAGTTATGGAAAATATGACATGAAATATAAAAGAGGATAAAAATGCACAATATGACATCTCCCTGCATTTTAGATTCTCATCTCACTTTCAGTTC
>JANJYP010078018.1:0-11883 GCA_024605115.1 Rastrelliger brachysoma
GCTGATAGTATTCAAAGCTGAAGTGAACAAACATGCCGTTTTTCTAAATTAAGAGACAAACATGATTTTAAACCCAGCAGCACAATAAAATGTAGATTTTTTTCAAAATATCACTTTCTTGTGTCCTTGATAAATCAAGATGTGCTCATTTTCTGTAAAAATATCAACTTTTCAGTTAGATAACCAATTATATTTTTTCTTCAACAGAACAGATGGGTGGGAGCTGAGACAGCAGAAGGACGTAGCGATAGAACGAAGACATCCATGGGTGACACCTCGGTTCCCAGGCTGGAGATGATGGATGAGATGTGGGAGAACGGCACCTTTGCCAGCCCCTCTCCTGGTCTCCCCCTGTTTCTGCTCATGTTCAATGACAGTGTTCTGAATGAGACGCTGTCCAACTCCACCAACTCCACCAACTCAACAGACACAGATATCTCTTCAGGTCCCAGCGTAGCGGGGGTCCTCCTCCCACTCATGTACATAATTGTTTGCATCATTGGCCTAGGTGGGAACACTCTAGTCATCCACATTGTTCTGCACTACTCAAAGATAGAGTCAGTGACAAACATTTATATCCTGAATTTAGCCATAGCTGATGAGCTGTTCATGTTTAGCCTGCCTTTCCTGGCCGTTCAGAACACCCTCCAGTCGTGGCCTTTTGGCCCCTTCATGTGCCGCCTGGTCATGACTGTTGACTCAATCAACCAGTTCACCAGCATCTTCTGCCTGACTGTGATGAGCATTGACCGCTATCTAGCTGTGGTCCACCCCATTCGCTCATCTAAGTGGAGGCGCCCTCAGGTGGCGAAAATGGTGAATGGCACTGTGTGGGCGCTGTCATTCCTTGTTGTTCTGCCTGTGGTCATTTTTGCTAATATCCAGAAGAAAGGAGGGACCTGTAACATCTCCTGGCCACAGCCAGCAAACATTTGGATGGCGGCCTTCATCATTTACACCTCCACTGTTGGATTCTTCTGCCCACTTCTTATCATCTGCCTCTGCTACCTGCTCATTGTCTTCAAGATTCGCAGCTCAGGTAAGAAGGTCCACGCCACCTCAACCAAGCGAAGGAAGTCGGAGAGAAAAGTAACACGCATGGTTGTGATTGTGGTGGCTGTGTTTGTCTTCTGCTGGCTCCCTTTCTACGCCGTCAACATCATTAACCTGATAGCACCCCTGCCTATAGAGTACCACGGGCTTTACTATTTTGTTGTCGTGCTTGGCTATGCCAACAGCTGTGCCAACCCCATCGTCTATGGCTTCTTGTCAGACAACTTCAAGAGGGGCTTCCGAAAAGCCCTCTGTCGCTCCACAAGGAAGGTAGAGAACCACGAGCCCATGGAACGCCAGCAGCAGCAGGAGGAGGGGAAGCGGACACTCATGCCCAGGGAGAGCCTGAGACGGGGAATCAGGGATGAAGAGGACGATGATGAGGAAGACGTCTCAGAAATGACTGAGATCTACAGAATCTCCCAAAATGGCAACAATAACTTTCAGACGCAAAACTCCCAGCCTTTGTTCTTAGAAAAAGGAGCAACTCCAGCGACAACAGAGCTGTCCTCCCCAGACAAGAAGGACATTCGAAAAGACACAAAAGGGAAGGACCCGGCCAATGGGTCAACACTGACTGTCCCACTGCTCCTCAATGGAGCCAAAAATGGGAGCATCAAAACCCTGCCCGAGGAAAATTTGGAACAGAGCACCTCATTGGAGATAAGTTATTTATAGACTCCGCCCCGCTCTAACCCTGTTGGATGCATTCAGTACATTTGAGAACAACATTGCCAGGATCTTGATAAGAGTGCAAAACAAATAAACACTCATTCTCTCATACAAATCCATAGACCACTTGCGCCTCTCTACTTACAGGCACTGAACATATCACAAACCTCCACCCGCCCCCTCAGATCTGCAGGCAGCTCACTCCTCCGGGATCTCAGCACTAAGCTTTGCACCATGGGGCATCAAGCCTTCTGCTCTGCTGCAGCACACTTATGGAGCAGCCTTTCTAACTATCTGACGGCAGCACAACCCTAGCCCTCTTCAAATCCTCTCTATTCAGGAAGGCTTTTTCATCTTGACTCTTCTCACTATTTTCTTTATGTTGTGTGTTCTGTTATTAATACTGTAGCACTTTGAGTTTCACTATGAATGATAAGTGCAATGCAAATTAAATATGTTGTTATTATTATAATTATTAATATGGATTATCAGTTTATGTTACTTGAAGTGAAATCAGTATTACAACACTAGAGGGATTAAAAAATATATAGGAAACATTTTGAAAATCAGAACAAGGGACTTTTCTTTAACATTTGAAGGAGTTGCTAAAGTTATACCAACGCACAGATTGTATGTTTATAAAGTGTACATATGCATGTCTGAATGTATAAATTTGTGCCTTTATTTACTTTATCAAATGTATCTTGTTGATCTTTGTACTTGTAGCCTTTTTATTCCATAATGTGACAATCACACAATTCAAATGTACTTAAGCTTGTCAACTGTCACTGTAACTGTATACGTTAGCGTTTTGGAAAGAACTCATGCCTTCTCATGGCTCTCATGGATTGTTAATAATATATACATGAATATTGTCTTGTATGTATATATTATAGCATTTGAATTCATGCATTGACAGACACTGACTTTGGGTACAGAAGGATGTTCTTTGAATTCAAATTGAGCAATTTACTATGGTGAAGGAGCTTTGTGTGATAACTTTTCACCCTGGACACTAAAGTTCATAGTTCATAATGATGAATTTTCTTGCCCATTTGATGACAATAAACTAGCATTTGCTGTCTGAAGATCAGGATGGATTATGAAATACACCACATTATTTAGATTTTAAAGTCCCGCAGAAATTAAAAATGAGTTTCATCCCACTATGTCTTTAAAAATCAGAGTAATTCCTCATCTATCAGATGATGTGGTCTAAATATTTCGCAAAATTCTACTTTTGAATAAATCTGGGTTGAAAGGGTTTTGTTTTTTCATGTAGAATAATGCAGGCCAACGACTTGTGCGTCACCTTGTACAGTATATTTCAGCCAATGATATCAGGATCTGTCACCTGTCAATCAAATCTCTACCGTCATTGTATAATAAACATCTGCTAAACACACTCGCACACCGAGCCACCGAGCTGGACAACACCCAATCAGAGTCCAGTCCAAACATTCAGTGTCCCGCCCCAAAAATTGAACATCCCACCCGCTCGATAACGGCCAATCAAATTAATTTTCCTCACTTGTGTAAAGTTGTGCTGCAACTCGGGGAAACTTGGAGAAGGCGACAGGACAAACGACAATTTCTGTACGCCTATAAACAAACAACAAAAACCTAGTATCCTTGGGTCAATTTATTGACTCAAAAGTTAGGCATGGTTTCATTTGAATGAGGACTATATGTGAAACATGTTGGAATGAAGTTAACTAAAAAGGTCTAGCAAAGAAGTGAGTGATAATTTATACCTTATGCTTTATACACAGTCAAACCAAACCAGGTCAACTTTGCCCCAGAAGGTTAAAAGCTGCACACTTGGCAGGAAAACAACAGGAGAGTTAAGCTGATTTTTTTTTTTTTTGGTAAATCCTGTACAACTACAACACTGGCAGTAATTCAAAGTTAATCATTTACTTTATTGTTATCAGAAAGCACCTCCATGTGATATGAGGTACATGAGTGACACATTGTTACAGGAATTGCAAATCACGTTGGCTTTGGTTCAGATTTAGTCATGCATGTTCCCAGGTACTGATATACTTTCTGCTTCCCAAGGACTAATAACACTGGCTCTCACCAGGTAGGCTGAAGCCAACACTGAAGTACTTTAAAATGTAAAACCTCCAAAGGCTACTAGATGCTGGCTACAAAAAAAACCCTTTGGTTTCAATTAACACCCATTGAAAAAGTGTCAGCTTGTCTCNATAGGCTGAAGCCAACACTGAAGTACTTTAAAATGTAAAACCTCCAAAGGCTACTAGATGCTGGCTACAAAAAAACCCCCCTCTGGTTTCAATTAACACCCATTGAAAAAGTGTCAGCTTGTCTCCAGAAATACTAACTCAGAATTTTTTTTTCAGTGAGTCATTCTGGTTTCAACCTCTAAATTCATGCCCTCTAATAAGTGTGATGGTGGTCATCATGGAAATGATTGCGGCGGTAATAAGATTTGAAGACATACAATAGCTTTCATATCCGCTATGTGGGTGTAGATTGAATTTTATGGCTTTAATATTACTTGATTATGATACCTGTCCCATCAGCACAACTTAGCAGCAAAAAGGGAGTGTCTGCAGAGCATGAAAGCGAACACCCAACATAAGATCTTGACTCCGAATGGCAAAGATGGCGCCAACTATAAGCTGCAACTACTGGCTTCAAACCTGCTGTAATGTAAACAATGGATGACGTCACACCTCGTTATGTTACAGAGGTGTGAAATGATCAAAAGATGCCTTTGCAGCAGAAAGCGGCTATGATGAGTTGTACTCTTTTTGTAATTAATGTAATGCACAAAGGTTTTTAAAAAAGAAGCAATTTACACAACATACAGTATCGTATATATGAGACTACAGCTACCATACTCTATGAATACACATGCATTCAGACATGTGTATACTGACTGTCAGCAGAAAACTTATAGATGAGGCCGCTTCAGATCAACCTGTCTGATCCACATCATATCCATCTGTGTCAGGAGATCAAACATCTGCACACAGAACTGCTCAGCCAGCGACACAAAGTGGTCGGAGTCAGTCTTCAAACTAGTGTATTAGTATTCAAAAGCGGCTTCTTCTGATTTGTTGTGTGCACTGACAAACAGCCAAATAATTTATTTTCCTTAACTAATGCTGTTTTTGTGCTTTTTTTTGGCATCATTTTAATAGACTATGTGATACTTGATGAGGTAACTTGAAGCTCAGTTATTGTATCATCTTCTTATGAAATCAAATCAAATCTTACAAGACAATAGTCATTAATTTTCTAAATTAACCCTAATGTTCTGTTTCAGGTCTTGTTGGCACATTTCAGAAGAACGCTGCTGTAAAAACACAGTTAAATACAATTAACTTTTAAATCCTCTGCATCTGTGACTTTCTTTAAATAAAACAGCTACTAATTCTAAAATAACTATTGGAAATCATGTTGTGGTTTTTAACAGTTTGTTCATAAGAGGTACTTATGAGAGGGACTTATCAACTTTTAAAACATGACATATTCTGGGCTTTATGGTAATTTCTGTATTTTATAATGTTCATTAATAATCACTGTGTATCAAAGGGGAGCATTATGACTGCAATGCATTTCTACATATTGGTTTTGAAGTACAGCCAGATGACAAAACATATTTAAAAAGTTAGAAAAAGGTACATTTTGATAGTTTTATATGCATATTGTATAGGGGTTTGCATATAAAAATGAAGTAAAGTGGATTTCAACAAAAAAAGAGTGAAACTTTTTGTAATAATGTTTTTCAAGGCACAAATGTCTATTTCAAGTTGAATTCGAGTTGATTTTAATTTCATTGAACATTTCCTTTATAACAAAGTTATGCAATACCTCAAACAGTAGAAATGACTTAAAACAAGAGCATATATTGAAAAACACTACTTTTAAAAATGCCATATGAAAAACACATTGATAAAGACAGACAGATTAAAATGAGCTAGTCAAATAAAACATAGGCTTAATCTAAAAAAGATACAGTATGAGAACAAATCTCCATCATTCAACAAAATGTCACTCATTCATGAACACACACACACACACACACACACACACACACACACACACACACACACACTCACTCTATATATATATATATATATTTAGTTGGCTGTAACAATGGTGAAACAACTCTGCTTGCTTTGTGCTGCTGCTCCTTTCGGCTGATCTTCATCCCACACGCCCACACTCATACTTTTTTCACACGGATCCACTGAGGAGTGTTCAAAAAAAAAAAGAAAAAGAAAAAAACAAAAAGAAAACGTCATTAAAGGCACATTAAAAAGGGATTTGCCTGGCTGATACTTTATTTGCCAATCCTCTGGGGCATGCAGCTTGATGAGAGCAGAGATTTGTTGAGGGCGAGGAGAGCCGGGATGTGTCTACTGCTCTCTCTCTCTCTGTCTCTTTCTCTCTTTATTTCTATGAGTAAGCTGTTTACTAGTGTTTGTGCATGTGTGTGTTCAGCTATAAATATTGTTGAACTGTGCTGATCCCCAGCCCCCTCCTCACCCGCTGCGTTTACTGTACATAAAGAGGTGATAGTCAGTTGATGGGTCTGCTGGTGGCATCGCTATGACTCAGTGTGATTCTCTGCCTACAGGCTCTCACCCACGTACAATATGGACTGGACTCAAGTTAACTCTAATAGCCTATTATTCACTTTTTTTTGGCAAGAGCAGCTATGGAAACCCTGCACAAACACCGTCATCAACACAACAAGGTCCTCACAAGATGCTAATAAACAGAAATGCTTCCCTTTTGGGTTGGATTTTAATGTCTCAGTCAATGACACCCTTGAAAAACATCAGCTTATTCTGCTGCACATTTAGCACTCTTAATATATATAGAACAAGGCTTGTTTAATTCAGTCTGTACCCGAGTGTAATCAGGATGCATGATTTGACTTCCTGCATCCCACCGGTAATACCAGCCGAGTGTGAGTCTTCATTACTCCGTGCTTTCAAAAACCGACCTTCATTTAAAGATGAAGTGTCAATGTTTGATTTAGGTGCAGAAACATGAACCCTCATCAACATGAGATTGAACTTAATTCAAACCATCAGGGGGTAAAATGTGCCATGTCACTCTGCTGAATGCATGTTGGCAGTAGTATGTATAAACACTGGATTGTTCTATTGATGTTTGTTTTTTTAAATTGTGCTGCTACAGTTTCAGTGTTTTGTGTCACAATTAGAAATCTGAAATTTAGATTTGAAGAAAAATAAAAGACGTAATTCACTCAATTTGTTGTGACTGTCTTCAGTATTATTAATCATTTGGGGGCCCAAGGCAAACCCAGTCATGGGGCCCTCCACATCGCTGCACTGACAAGTTTTATTTTCACCTCAGCATAACCTAACTAAATACATTTCCTCAAGTACTATACCATAGTTCAATTTTTGACAAAGTGTAAGTATTTAACTCAGGTCACTTTGTTCCGCTTTTGAAATCTGTTACAATCATCTGATCGCTTAAGTTACTAGTTACATATCTGTTTTGAAATAAAATAAATATATAAACACATATTCAAGTAAAAAGTGTGAATTTGGGAAAATTATCCTATTTCCTGAGTTAGATAAAGTCTTTAAAATCTTTCTTGAGTTTAAGTGAATCATCTCAATGTTTTTACTGTAAGAACATTAACCAACATTTAATATAGTTTCTCTCCACTGGGAGTAACTCTGCTTCATTTTACACACAGTCCACTACACTCACAACAATCATGATAGATTAAGTATGTGATTACATGTATTTAAGTGTGTGAATTAAGACTAAAACGATAATAATTGCTTTAAATCGAAGAAAACTTTATCCATATGAGATGTTTGGGGGCCCTTGGAAATCTCAGGGCCCCGAGCAATTGCCTGTGTTTGCATAATGGTAAGAACGCCTCTGGTGATAACTAAGTAACTTTACTTTACTCAAGTATTGTACTTAACTACAATTTTGAGATTCTTTGACCACTTTAATTACTTTTCAGGTGAAGATTTGACACAACAGATCATATAACAAGCATATTTTCCCAACTTTTTTGTCTTTTGTGTGACAGCACCAACTAATGCCATGCCAGACTTTTGACCTTTTTCATAAAATATCAATATTTTATATTCCAAAATCTACATCAACTAATGAATATATTGTCACGTGAAAAATAAATAAAGCATTACAGGCAATGATCTCCCTTAGCAACATTACTTTGATTAAGTAATTGAAATAGTTACATCACTCATTAAGTTTTAAATAGGGTAACTAGTAATCTGTAACCTATTACATTTCCAAATCTTCCCAACCATGATGAGTTATCACAGCTCCACCAAATAGTGATTTTTTTCCTCCCCTTATCGCATGGTTTCATTTCAATAAATATTCAAACGATCCAATAATTTAATGTGATTTATGAATATAACAGTTCTGAATATGGACCTTCAGTATTAGGAGTCGGAAGGTGGGGAAGTTCACTAAGCCACAGCTGTTAATTAAATGTGTTTAATTAACATTTTATATATTATGCCGCTCATCGTAATTTTCAGGTTGTAGGAGCGTGTTGTGAATATTAATTAGTCTGCCAATAAATACTGTTTCTGCTTTCTCAGTCTGCAACAGGTGATTAGACGGTTTCTTGCAGATGTTAAGGGATTGAAAAGGATTCAGATGTGATAAAAAAAAAAAAAAAGTTTGATACTGGGCTTGAATCCAATAAAATGTCTAAGATCTTTAAAGGAATTTATGCCAGCAACCTGAATACAGTATATGCTCTCCAGAAGACACAACACTCTTCCTCCTCTACTTTGTTTAGTGTCCTCCTCCCACCCAGTAATCACCTAGTATTTATAGAACATGTGGATCTCGCTGATTGAGCACAGGTGCCGGTAATTTTCTCCTAATTATCTCTCAGACACATGTTTAAAAAAAAACAACAACCAGAGAGCCGTAAGAAAAACATGCAATGAAAAGAAAAAACATCATATAGGCCTATATATAACACTGTAAATAACATAGTCAATTAAAACTAACTACAAATCTTAAACTAGTCATTTTGTTAAATCAGTATTTTCACAATTTTTGAAACAATCGCAGAGGTCTGTCAATGTTGCGACACATTAAAGAGGACATATTTGCATTACGAGACATATGCATATTTTCAGCTCTGTATTTTTATTCTAGATCTCTCGTGAAATATATTTGCATTTTGAGTTTTAAAAAAAGCCTTTTTAGTTATCTTATAGTGACTCTTTATGCAGCCCCATAGTTCAACCTCTGTATGAACATGGTTGTTTTAGTTCTTGTCTCTTTAAGGCTGCCCTCCCACTAAACCCACTCTGTTCTGATTGGTCAGCTTTGGAGGCAAAAAATAAGAATGTCACTTCTTTTTTATTGTTCTCTAACACAACTATAAATTCTTCTTAATACACCTACATGTTAGAGCTGAAATCAGAACTGAAATAATTGTGGTCATGTGTGAACAATCTGACGTTAGCTCGATGAGGACATGGAGGTAACTTTAATAATGTATAATGCAAAGCAGATGAAGCCCTTTGACCTCTGACTTGCAGTGAGCATTTTTACATATCACTACCCACACCAAAAAACTTTGGAACTTTGACTATGCTTACTTTACAAATCAATATCAATATAACCCAAAAATCACAAAAATATGAGAAAAAATCACAAAAAAACATGGCATGTCCCCTTTAAAAGTAGTACATCAAGTCTTAATTTTAAGCGTGTTTGATTCTTTTAAAAACCTTCAACTGGGATTTAATCTTTTCTAAACTATAGTGACTCATTAGAAAAAAAAAAAAGCAAATGAAAAACTTATTATGTGTACCAAAGTAGCTAATACTGTATTAGCATCATGGAAAATAGCTTTGATGTCTGCTGTGTTGGCGTCGATTGAATTTTATTAAGTTTAATGTTACTTGATTATGATAATTACACGCCTTGTTAAAACAGTTTAGATAAAATAGCCAATGTTAGCCCAAGTGTGTAGTAGACTGTGTGTTCCTGGTAAGCTCGCATTAGCTTCTATCCAAGGTAGCAGGGCGTGTTTTCAGAAGCTTGTAACTCCAAACATAACAGATGAAAAAGGCTTCAAACCAACTCTAATGTGAGTCACACCTCCCTACTTCCCTCTCTGCAGTCTCAAGCATGGATGTAACAACATATAATTTAAAATATTCTTGCTCCTCAAATGTTTCATGAGAAAATGACATGTGGGAGGAAAATAAGTGACTCTAATGGAAATTTACTGAGATGCTGAAGTTGTGTACTGAGATGCTTAGTCCCTGTTAGACAAGGGTCATGCCGCTCATCACTGCTGTAGTCTTTTATGATATATTTCAAAGGATTCCAGCCATAAACATAAGATGTGTCCTTGCAGGGGATTAGTGTGTATGGTCAGGCTATCTCCAGAGTGACAGATTAAAGAGAATCTTTGCCTTGTTATACAAAGGCTTGGATGTCAGTATCTCTATATGAAGTGAGAAGACTTTCTGTGGGTGATAAGCTTTCTATATGTTCCACTCAAGCGTACACCACTCTGCTTCCAGGGTTGTGAATAAATGCTTTCTTGCCTTGACATCTCTTCTATAACAGGAATGCATTAAAATAGTTTGTCAGTCCTGACAGATACAAACCATCAGTTCACAATAGTGTTCACATTATAATCTATTTTTATATACTTTTGAATGGTTACAGCTCTTGAAATGTNTCTTAAAGAACAGATACAAACCATCAGTTCACAATAGTGTTCACATTATAACTATTTTTATATACTTTTGAATGGTTACAGCTCTTGAAATGTACATTTAATGGAATAAATCACACTTTCCATCTCTGTACATTCATGCTTAAGTGAAGACATAACCAGTTCAATAATCAGTTTTCTCCATTTAATATCTTAATGAATATGACTTTTGGACACACACAATGGGTTTACCATCTGTTGTCAGCACCAAACCTCCCTGACGGACGACAAGTGGGCGTGTTTGATGTGACTCACAGCTGAGCTGCCAGGTGATGATGCAACATGGGAACGAAGCGGAACGGCAGAATTTAAATTCTGGTGTTTGCTGCGACAGAGTGATGTCTCGAAGAGATTACAGCCACTGCTCGACACTTAGGATCTGTGATTCGCGTCGGCTCATGAGAGACCCTATGATAGTCGATTAATAAAAGGGCAGGTGTGATCAAATGGCAGCATCATTCATAACCGCACTGATCCCTAAGCAGCATCTCAGTGCTGATGAATTATTTGCAGTATAAGTTATTGACATCAATCACAGAGTCAACCATATTCATGTATACTGATTAGATTTCCTGACCTTTGCTGTGCAGGAGCGACATCTTAATTAGTACCAAGGATTTTGTTTAGGAAATACTTGAGACCTCCTAGGTGACAGCAGAGAGGAAGCTCAATGCATGAAAGCACAGGATCACACACAGGGGAGCTTCTTTTTTACTTATCTAAAGCCCTTTTGGTGTATACACTGTCTAATTAGCTGTATAACATAGTTTTCAAAAGGCAAATTAAAATGCATTGACTGATAACAATGTTATTTATCCTGGCTCGAGGCAAAGAGTTCATGTCTCTTGTGTGGAACAGGTGGAAGGGAGAGACAGGAAAATATATCTAGGATAACAGAAAAACACACAGACAGCACACATCTCCCCAAAGACTGCACGGTCCAGCAGCAAACAGCAGCTCTGGCACCAGAATTAGTCACATCTTCACTCAAACCAGGTCGACAGTGCAATTGTGTGATGCAGCCATGTTTGTCGGTTAAATTGGTAAAAGCCACACTCCAAAGTCACACAATCATACCTCCAACTTCTCATTCTAGTGTTTATGTAACATATAATGCAAGAAATCCACATTTTTAAAATCATAAACAGGACACGACAGCACTTTATAGTTTCTACTCATTGAAACAATAATGATCTTAACAATAATAGANTAACAGGACACGACAGCACTTTATGGTTTCTACTCATTGAAACAATAATGATCTTAACAATAATAGACTGTATATAGCACAAAACAAATGTTCATCATCCTAAGCATACTGCATCACACATATGCACATTAAATGCTACAAGTTTAACCTGTGTCTGTCTCCTAATCACACATTTTCTATGCTATAC
>JANJYP010078048.1:0-11983 GCA_024605115.1 Rastrelliger brachysoma
ATTGTTTGGGTTATGTTCTGGGTAATTTCTTCTTCCACAATGTTCTGAGTCTTTTAAGGGATGATGAGCACTTCCCCTTGCTCTTGAAAGCAATGGGACACACTACCCTTATATGTGAACGCGCAAAACTGAGTGCTAGGGGCAAAAATGAGTGGAAGTGGTTGAAATGGGACAGGGCCTAACACATCATAGTATTGAAGATGTGTAGTGTATATCATGTAGTGCTTGCTTTCTTCACTTGTAGACTTATGTACTTGTATTGTGCTCCACTAATTTGCTTCTTACATTGTTTCCACAGGCAATCTGGTGAAATATTTTAACACCTTTTTGTCCTCATTAATCATATTTCAGATAAAAAAAATGTCCATTCAAAATCTTTTTCATTTTAGCAATATGGTCAGTGGAACCTGCTTGAGGACACACATTTTAGCTAATTTTCTCTCCTTTGGTTTCCATTCCTCCAGAGTGTAAAACCTGTTTGACACACAGTAAAGGCAGTGATATATAGTTAGTAATGACCTCAGCCTTAGTACAATGTCATGTTGTCGAATCTTTGTATATAATTGTAAGCTATTGCTGTTATATCAATTTGTCAGTGAGATCACCAGCTTAGTGTATATGAACAAAATATACTCAACATTTCTTCTGTATTCTAAATCCCTCACTCATCTTTTGGTCATGGCTGCTCACATCTTTTTGTTAACATTTTCTCTGTTCCTGGCACAGAACATGAAACTGAGCAAAATCAGTTGAGTTCTGTCAAACTGGTTATCTGCCTATTCTACACAGAAATAATACATTTGTGGGTGGCAACAAAGTTTATATATATATATATATATATATGTGTGTGTGTGTATGTCTTGTGTACCCAGTGGATGATGTGGTGGATGACAGTGATGACAACGAAGAAATGGAAGCAGACACCGAGAATGACACTGAAAATGAAGAAGATGAGAAGGACCATTGCACTACGGTAATACATTAATAGTTTCACTTTTCAAAATGTTGAGTACCGGTATGTTTTCTCTACACATTGTTGTATACTAGAAGTTGTGCCATACACTGTCATATGATTAAGCTGAAGAATAAATTCTTAAGGCCATATGAATTTAAAACACAAGCAGTCTTTTTTTAAAATCTTTAAAGACTTTGTCATTTGAGGATTGTATTTCTTAAATTTGTCAGGCTTTTTTGAAGAGATGATGTTAATATAGAATGCAGTTGCACTACTCTAACTTTTCAGTAGAGGGCACCCATAAGTCACCAAGCACAAAACACCAACTGGTGCCAAACAAACACTCATGTCACTATGCCAAACATGCCAGTATTGTCTGACATGAGGCCTTACTGATATAATTAAAACAGTGTTCCACTCGAACAGAGAATGCGTAAGAGAGGGACTTTTTGTCTCTGGAAATTTCCAGGGTTTACAAAATCCCCCCTGAAGTAAACACATATATTGATGCTGATTTTATGTCATGCACAATGCGTGTGTGTACAAGCATGTTTTGGCATTTCTACCCAAGATTCACAATTTTCTCATTAGTTGTAGTTCTTTTTTCCTCCATCTTAAAATCATCACAGGCCAGCAGACTTGAGCAGTTGCCCAAATGTAACCACATAACTCACTTATATTTGTTCCTTTGTGTCCTTTCTGTTAGAATGATGACATAGAAACAGACCTAAATAAGCTGCATCCCAAAAAGAGCCCCAGCCGACCTTTTGAGGAGTTGAGGATCTATGAGAGATTTTTCTTGGAGCTATCTGAAGACTTCCAGGTCAGCATTTTGTACACATTGTAATATGATTATTTTTCTGTGGAAAATTTAAACCAGTATGATTTCAAGCTGACTACAGCCTGTTGGTTCACTGTTGGTACAAGACAGTTGGCTCTTCTCAAAGTATTAGTCAGCTGTTTTGGTGTATTTGTAACATATGCTGTGTAACAGGTGATAACATCTTTTTGGCTCACAATCAGTATTCTTGTGTATTACTGAGTGGAAATAACTATGAAATATACATTCTCTGCAGCATGACCACATTTAAATGAAAAACTAATCAAAGCATTAATGCATCTTATTCTTACAGGGGTATAATTTTGAATGCTCTAAGAGTGCCTCCACCACATCTTCATCATCATCATTGTTCTCCTCATCAGCTTCAACTCGATCCACTCGGCCAATCATAGTGCCCACAGCTCAAGCCCTGTCCCCAAAGCATGTCCCCACACCAAGGTCTCAGGAGGATTGCAACCCAACCAAAGGACAACAGACGCAGCCAGCAACCTCTGCCCATGCTCCTACTCCCTCTGCTTCTCTAACGCCTCTACAACTGGACACCATCCACCTCACCAAGGACCAAAACAAAAAAGAGGAGGCCCACATTCCTTCCCCAGACACACATTCATCCTTGTCCTCCCTCAGCAGGCCTCCTTCTCAAGGGCAGAGGATAGACCAGGAACTAGCACATGTGTTGGAGTGTGTCTCCTTAGAAGGGGAGGCGCCCCTAAGTGCAGAAGAAGTAAAAGGAGTCAAACAGGAAGGATCTCCAGTCAATGCTACAAGACACATACAGTCCCCTCTGCTTTTGGGGGGTATCGCAAACCGTCGTGTGGGAGGAGGAAACAACAGTACCTGGGGTTCAGATTGTGGTTCAGAGGGTCCTGAGGATGAGGGAGGGGAAGGAGCAGTTTTGGAGGTACCAGACACAGCCCTGCTCCTCCCACTTCATGACCCTGACCTCTACGTGGAGATGGTGAAGGGGACACACTCTGTGCCTCAGTACGCTGAAGTGGCTTACCCAGATTACTTTGGCCATGTAGCCCCAACATTTAGAGAACCCCTTCTTGAGAGAATTTATGGCGTACAGAGGTGAGACATTCTTGGTAAAATTATTTTTAGGTGTGCAAATTTAAAAAATGTACAGTTTATAGTGCTGTTAGCTGTAAATCAGCAATCGTACATTTGAGGGTTCTCTGAAATAATAATATATTCTCAGAAATTTCTTCTTATCAGTGACACTGGTGGAACTTTTATAAGTTGTAGTCAGCACAGGGCTTGGCAATATATTGATATTGTGAGACTAGATAGAACATAAAAGATCTCTCATGTTGTGTTGCACCATGCTTCAGCAAAGCATCTCTCATTTTTTGGCAGACATCAGCAGGGAGCTGGCCTAGTAGCTAGGCACCAGCTAATGTAGATTGTAACAGAGCTGAAGAGCTAATATCTGCTAAGTTAAAACAGTTTTGTAAAGGAAAAATCTCAATTTACCAACCATCCTTTGTGTTAATGATTAGCTGTCCTTGTTTTCTTACCTTCCAGGTCTAAGATTTTCCAGGACATTGAGAGGTTGATTCACCCTAATGACATCTTGGACAAAGTAGTTTACGATCTGGACATTCCCAGGTGAATCCTTTTTATCAAATCTCCTAATGTAAAGCATTACATTTATCAGGAAGAAGGAAAAAGTGACTCACTGGGAGTACATCATTTTCGTTAAAGTGCTATCCCAGTGACAGAAATTACAGTTTGTCCTCCTTCTGAAAATGTTTAGAGCTGTGACATTCACAGAGCATATCAGTTAAATTTGTCATTCATATTATTCAGCATTTACATAAATGGCAATAACTTATTTGTCTCTGTGTTGTATTTCAGTTGTCCTGTAATTGAAGATGATGGTGAATCACTGAAGTTCAACTCTCAGTTTGAATCTGGCAACCTCAGAAAGGCAGTTCAAGTTAGAAAGTAAGGCTGTAGTGAATTAGTCTTGTAATATTTAATCAACCTCTTACCTAACTTAGAAATAACATAAAAAGCAGAAGATGTGTAACATCAGTGTTGCTTGTGTTGTGATGTCTTCCAGATATGAGTATGATCTTGTGCTGAATTCAGACATTAACAGTAATCACTATCACCAATGGTTCTACTTTGAGGTGAGCGGCATGCGTGTAGGAACGTCCTACCGATTCAACATTATCAACTGTGAGAAGTCCAACAGTCAGTTCAACTATGGTGAGAACATACATTTTTATACTCTGAGCTACATAAGATTTGTATATATATATATATACATTTTTTTTTTTAAATATTGCATTAAATCATACCTAGCCCTCTTAGCATTTATGTGCGTGTATGTGCATCTGTAGGTATGCAGGTACTTATGTACTCTGTGCAGGAGGCCATCAGTGGCAGGCCTCGTTGGGTCAGAACAGGAACAGACATCTGTTACTACAAGTAGGTACACTCATCAGTTCTCAGATTGCAATACATCTGGGAATATATTGATAGGAAAAGCATATATTACAATGTGACTATGTCTTAGTGCTATAGTTCAAAGAGTTTAAATTTAAGATGGACCACATAAATGTACTTGGCACATTTTAAAAGCATTCTTTATAGGTGAAAGGGTGACATACAAGAGTTGTATTAAAAAATTCATGTGCTCTAGGAGCCTCAACATGTTCTCATGACAAACACATGAGCTCTCATATGTTTGTCCTTCTTCAAAGGAACCATTTTGCCAGGAGCTCCATTGCAGCTGGTGGTCAGAAAGGGAAGTCCTATTATACGCTGACCTTCAGTACAAGCTTCAGCCATAAGGATGATGTGTGCTACTTCGCCTATCACTACCCATATACGTACTCTTCTCTGAAGGTAATATTATATTGTAATGATTTACTGCAGCTTTATAGCATTTTGCAGTTTATATGTTTCTAGAGATACAATGACCATTTTCCTATTTTATCCCTCTTTCAACCATGTGGCTCATTTTTGTGGTTTTGTTGTTATGAAATATTTAAATTCTCATCATACCCAATATGTAATAATATTTTTTATTTTGCTCTTTAATAGAGTTGTGCTGCAGTAATTCATACTGTTTGTATGTGCTTGTACAGTATTATTTACTCTATTCTCCTCTTGCTACCCGTCCCACACTTCCAGTGTGATCACAGATAGACCTGCCTCTTGATAAACTCCATTGTTTCCTATCTATTTGTTCTTCAAATCAGAGCTGCAATATCTACTATGCTCTCAAACCACTACACAATCATTATGTAATAGTTATATTATTATAATTACATTTTGTCTTCCTTGATCCAGAATTCCTTATAACACACGTAACAATAGAAGAGCCCAATGTCTTAATCACTGAGCCACAAATGACCCATTAGACAGGCAGTACAACAATAACGTGGTGACCTCAAGAGGAATGAGGCTCAAATGGAACCGAATTGTTAAAATTGCCCTGTTATTTTATCTTTAGATGCACCTTTCTAAGCTGGAGGCTCTAAGGACCCCTCAGATCTACCTGCGACAGGATGTTTTATGTGAAACCCTGGGGGGTAACAACTGCCCCCTGTTGACCATCACTGCCATGCCAGAGTCCAACTCCAATGATCACATCTGTCAGTTTAGTAAGTAAATCATTGTGTCTGTCTGTATACATTTTTTTTTGTTCATACTTGCGCAGAACAGTGTCATCATACATCCTGAAAACATGGATGACATGTACTGTATGTAGAGCTTCGCCAATCATGGTTGCACTGTCTGGAATCAGCTGGACATGTCTACAAGAGGAGAAACTAATTTACAGGCTTTACTTTAAACTAAAAATGTGGGCAGCAGTACAGCTGATTGAGTACTGCTGGAACTGTTGACGTGTTGTGTTTGCTTTTAAAATATGTAGCGGAGTCCCTTTAAATGGTACTGAAATTAAGTGGATCATTTTAGTGAAATAAAGTGAATTGACATTTAAATAGAATATAAAATAGAGAAAACTATCACCAAAAACATTGAATTGTCATGGAAAATTGGTGAATATGTTACAAAATGTGTTTTTTAAAAACAGCTGGTAACTTTCAACCAGATATGTTGTCATCTTAGACAAACAGATTTACTGACAAATCTAATCTGTCTTATTGATCATGGCAGTTCATTCCTGACCTTTGGTAACTCTAAATATCACAAAAAACCGCTACACTATAGGAGCCATGCCACACAAGATCAACGAGAACTCGCGATAGATATTTACAGTATTTACATCCTGCTGTGAGCGACCGAGTGACACACGAACACAAGAGTGATCTGCCTGGACTAGTGATTGAAACTTTTTAAAAAAATGTCCGGTGTGCATCTGTTGCGAGTTCTGAAGCTGTTTCTCATCTGTGAAAAACTTTAAATTGAAGAACTTCTTTTTCTTTTCTTGTTTCATCTTCCTGTATTTATGTTGGTGCTGTACCTCCCTCTTCAGGGAATCGTCCATTGATCTTCCTGTCAGCCAGAGTGCACCCTGGGGAAACCAATGCCAGCTGGGTAATGAAGGGCACGCTGGAGTTCCTGATGGGCACGAGCCCACTGGCAGCCAGCCTTAGAGAATCCTACATCTTCAAGATAGTCCCCATGCTTAACCCTGATGGAGTTATTAATGGAAGGTGAGTAGAAAAAGCATAGAGATAGACAGAAATGAAAGCACACACATTCACCACTTTCAGCGACACACACACACACGCGCACACACACTGAAGACACATTCATCAGCTAAACCTGGGCCTGCACGATGGTCGCAGCTTTACATGTATTAAAACACACTCTTGATTCTCTAGCTCTGTTTTCTTCTACTCTGTATCCTTCCCCTATTCTTCCTTGTCCTTTCTGCCGTAGTCATCGTTGTTCTCTGAGTGGAGAGGATTTGAATCGTCAGTGGCAGAACCCCAATCCTGAGCTCCACCCCACCATCTTCCACACTAAGAGCCTGCTGCAGTATCTTGCACACATACAAAGGGCACCACTGGTATGACCTCTAATTGACTGGACTTCAACTACTGATGCTTCTTCATTTGGGAAATCTATAGAATCTTTTCTAACTTCTTGTTAATGCTGTTGCCATTTCTCCTTTTCAGCTGCACATTGTCTTTGACTGCATGTTCATCACAGTCTACAAAATTTCACATCAATAAATCACCACTTTAGATTTAACACATTAATGTAGTTACAATGAACAATTGCCTCTACTGGCTTCTTTGCTACACTTTGTTAGCAAGTTAATATAGTGGGATATTCCTTTTATGGGAGATATGTTTACTCTGCAAAGGGGTGACAGCTTAAAGGCACAAAGCTGCAAACAAACCTCAAGTTTACATAGAGAATGTCTATTGAGAAATACTTCCAGTGAAAGACAGATAATTTGAGCTATTACCACTGTTCCTGATAAGTTTGTCCTGATTGTTTGTGTTATGTAGTAATTATTTTACAATATTATTATTTTTTATATTTATGACCTCTGTAAACTAGTGTTAAGGAGGATACATCATTAACTGTCCTTTCTATGTACTTTCTATGTACTTTCTATGTACTGTGTGTGTGTGTGTGTCAATGAATGCACAGGTGTTTTGCGACTACCATGGTCATTCCAGAAAGAAGAATGTTTTCATGTACGGCTGCAGCATGAAGGAGACAGTCTGGCAGTCCAATATCAGTGCTACATCCAGTGACCTACAGGAGGACCTTGGATATAGAGTGAGCACACACTGTTTTAAAAATACTATTCTCACATCAGTGAATATTAATTGGATTGAACTCAATGACATCACCTTCATTAATTATACATAGTTGACATATTTCTAACAGGTATAGGTTGGTTTTTAGATTTCAACTTGAATTTTACTAAACAGGGGTGGAAACACCTTTTTATCTCCATTCATCAGTCGAGCTGGTTAGGTCAGTGAGTAGTTTCTTTTTGTATTTGCAAAAGCAAAACAAAAAGTTTGCTCTGAAAAGAATGCTAATAAAGAAGCCAATGAAATGGAGAGTATCCTAGCGGACATGTAGCTTCAGGCTACAAGCCCTCATCAGACAGTCTGGATTGCAGCAGTTAATACTGCAGCCTTACCAAGCAATTACTCAGTACATAAGTGAGTGTCAAATGCTGTTAATTGTCCCTGCTACAAAATGTTCTTTATCATCTGCCCCCCCACCCCCTTTGACGCACTGCACACCCTCAGATATCTTGAACATTTTCCTTGTTTCTCAGGCGCTTCCTAAGATCCTCTCTCAGATTGCCCCAGCCTTCAGCATGGCCAGCTGCAGTTTTGTTGTGGAGCGCTCCAAAGAGTCAACCGCCCGCGTGGTTGTTTGGAGAGAGATTGGAGTACAACGTAGCTATACAATGGAGAGCACGCTCTGTGGCTGTGACCAGGGCAAATATAAGGTATGTGTTCTCAGGCTATGGACAAATAAATGTCCTGACCTGCTATCAAATACAGTATCTTAATTTTGCACTGCACTTCACAAATGATGCATTCATTTCCTGCATGGTGGTCTGATTTTAATTATATTACGTCTTTATCCGTCCTCTGAAAATGAGAGGGAGGTGCCCCCACATGTCACTAAATGTCCACCAGGTGGAGCTGCAGTCCTTAACTACCTATCTTTGCCTCTGTCCTCCCCCTCCTCTGATTTCTTTCCCACGTTTTCCTCTTCTCTGTGTCTTTTCACCCCAGCTGACTTCCTTCCTATTGAAAAAAATTCTGCCAATGTCAACATCTGACAAACCCAGAGGCACCCTTGTGATGCCATTTTGGCATTGGTTTGAGCAAAGTATGTGTCCAGATGTGCAGGAACTACTGAATTGTGGTTGCATATCTATGTGGCCAGGCCAAGTTTAGATGTTCCTAGTTCTGCTCAGGGGTAAAATACATGAAAGTGCTTTTTTGATTGGGTCAGGGTCGACTGTGTTTAAGTGAGTGTGTCTGCACAAGTGTTTATTTACTTGTACTGTATGATTAAACAGTAAGGGTCGCATATGAGACTGCATATGCATTTGAGTATGTACCCTCCTACAAGTAAAATATATGAAAAGTTTCCTCTGCAGGTGCTTTCTTAGCAGCTATAAAGAAAACCCACAGCATCCATTTTAACATTTATGTTAGACTTTTGGATTTTTTTTATGTATATTGGAAGCATTCTCATACACATACATACTTCCACATGTCTGCATGACTGTAGTAGTTGAGTTGTCATAAACATCTCTGTTTATGACAGCTCAACTACTGCATCTTCTACTGAAAATTTTTAAACATTCTTTCATTTCCATGCTCCTTCCAGGGTCTTCAGATAGGCACCAGGGAGCTCGAGGAGATGGGAGCCCAGTTCTGTGTCGCCCTGCTGAGGCTGAAGAGGTTGACGGGGCTGCGCAACCACCAACACCTCCTGGATCTGGAGAGTGATATCATTGGGACGCATACTAAAGTGGCAAGGTTAGTAACACATCAATGATCATGTGTGATGACTATAATGAAAACTAAATTGCCAGCAGTGACATTATTTCTCTAAGATGGAGCATAAAATATGCAGAACATCTCTGTTTTTGTCGAAATCGTTAACATCTGCACAGCTGAGCCTTTGCAGGGTTGCAGTGTTGCAGCTGATGGTGCAGGATGGTACTGAGTGGATTGGCTGCACATGAAACCAACAAAGCCATTCTACAATTTTGTCACTTGTAGCTTTAATATGTCAGCGCAAAGAAAAGAGGAAATGAAGAAATGAATCCGTTGAGTTGTAAAAACCCATCCCTATGTCACTGAACTTCCTCCTTAGATGTTTAGAGTTCCTGCCACCTCATCTTTGCTTTGTCCAAGAGTTTCAGCTGTGATTCATTACAGCTTTCAATTTGATTATTGTCTTGGACTTCACAACTTGGTCTGCTCTTTCACTCTTCTCTGTATTGGCATTCACATAAACTCCTACTCTAAATAAAATTAACTTAATATTTATCTCCTCATTGTTTGGGGTCCCACAGTGCTGTATAGCCAAACATTATAATAATGGCTGCAAAAAGTGATTCTTTTAAATTAGTGCTAATGTGTTAATATTGTTATCTATCATTTGAAATATCACATATTCCCTGGTTGAAGTTTATCCAAAGTGAGGATTTGCTGCATTTCTTTAGTTTATGACTATAAATGAAATATTTTAGTGTTTCAGACTCAAGACATATTCTTTTGCTTTGGGAAATTGTGATTGGCCTTCTTCCCTATTTTGTCACATGTTATGGACAAACCAATTAAACAATAACTTTGTTATACAAGTACATCAACATCAGGTCTTTTTTTCTTCTCACCTTAAAACCTCATAAATGTAGTATTAAATATCTTCTTTACCTGTAAAAGTCTTCTGCTCACCCGGACCATACATAATAGTTAAACTCTAAAATCTACTCTAAAATCCTGAGCCAAATTCCAAGTCAGCCTTTAGTCTTCATCCATAATTTATGAAATGACTTCAAAAGAGCCACCCTTACTCTCTTCTACATCTTAACAAAGGACCACATGACTTTATATCTAATCACCTCTATTAAAATTCCCTGTTCAGAAATATGAGGTCCATACAGATTACACCATACTTCAGTTCAACATTACAAATAAGTGATTAAACTTGGTCAAACCCAAGGTGTAACCACTGAGGTTATTTTAATTTGTTTTTTTTTCCAAGTCAGCATTCTTTCCTCTGAAGATTGGTTAAAGCAGTTTATTTGGAAGAATGTCTTTATACTCAAAGCCACTTAATGCCCACCTCTCTGTATCTTACTCTCCCTGTCTCTATTGGTCTCTCTCCTACTATAACACACTCTACTCTCATTGATATATTCATTCATCATTCATGTCTTTGATCATTAAGGGACCCCAAAAGTGTTCTGGTGCTTGTGTTTTGCAAGAGCATCCTTTGAGATTGCTCTCATCCAGGGTTTATGGTTTTATGTGAGGGGCTTGGTATGGTACCACTTACCATTTAATAGGTCATCACAACAATGATAGGGTGGCCATTGGGAGGCGTCTGCAAATAAGTGAGTGTCTCAGAGTGCGTAAAAGGGTGGATACAAGCATTGGTGCATTTGTGTGCGTAGGAAAGACCGAGAGATGGTGTTTATGTAAAGGTTAGAGATGTGGAGGTTTATCCATATGTTTTGTTGTACATATTGTACATGGATGTGTATTCTAAAATGGTACACATCCAAAGAAAGGAGAGATGTCAAATTTCTATAATGGCCTGTAATCATTTACTCCCAACTCTCATTATCTGTTTGGACAACAGTTTGTCCATCCAGATCATTACACACACACACACACACACACACACACACACACACACACACACACACACACACACACACACACACACATGTACGCATTATCCCACAGATACACATTTACTGTACATATCCTGATGCACAGTCTCTCCCTCACCCACTCCCTCTCTGTTGCACTCACACACTGGAGAGCTTGGTGGGAGATCATTGTCTGAGCCCCCTGATCGACTGTCTCCCTAGGATCACATTTCANACAGATACACATTTACTGTACATATCCTGATGCACAGTCTCTCTCCCTCACCCACTCCCTCTCTGTTGCACTCACACACTGGAGAGCTTGGTTGGAGATCATTGTCTGAGCCCCCTGATCGACTGTCTCCCTAGGATCACATTTCAGACCATTAACACCATTAAAAACCCACTAAAGCCACTAAAACCTCAAAGAACCAGCAACCATTTAACCATTAAGACCCACAGAAAAAAACGCCTTGCCATTCAGAGCACCGAATCACTGTTTGATTGCAGCTGTTTGATCATGACTTTAAAATATATTTTTAATCTATAAAATGCTTAGTTTTTTCTTTTTTCATTTTGCTTGTATAAAATCAAAATATTTTCCCCACAAAAAATGGAGTACCATAGGCTGTCATTTTAATTCTGTCTTACTAAATTTCTAGGGATAAATATGAATATATACTTACCCCAGAAAGTTTGCTGTAATTTGGAATCCATCCAAAGCTATTTAATCCACTTGAGATCAGTGTGTAGCACTGTGAATAGTAGAAATAGGAATATTTTTGGTGAATGTCTTATTTAGAGGCACTGCTGTGGCCCTTAGCACCGTCATAAGAGAGTGTGTGGATCTACGCATGGACTCCAAAATACACCAAACTTT
>JANJYP010078061.1:0-19546 GCA_024605115.1 Rastrelliger brachysoma
GTGTGTGTGTGTGTGTGTGTGTGTGTGTGTGTGCATGCTTACACAAGCATATATACACTTCTATTGTATGGTGACCCAGTAAAATGAACATAGGCTAGCCGTCATCCATATATGGTAAGTTATCGTGCAGACTTCCTGTGAAGTTTGACTATAGAAATTACAATACAATATGTGCTATGATGTAAATGGAACCTGCTGAATACACAAGCAAATTTAAAAAAAAAGATTCTTGCATAATTTACACATGAAAATGGCACTCCTTAATCTGTAAGTGAGTATTTGGATTAATGTGCAAATAAGTACGTCTTTGTACAACCCCAAGCTACTATCAAACTGTTTCATATTGTGGACATTTAAAGTGAACATCCACTTTGACAGGCTCCAACTGATCCTATTTATTATATTCATAGTGACTATTAGCATGTCTGTTTTGAAGCCTGATAAATTTCTCTATTTATTTCTCAAATCCAACTTGTGGATTTAACTTATCAGTAATGATAATAATAAACCCCTGATTACATTTTAGTCAAATAAGCCCCTGACATTTTATATCAAGCCTCCACCTGACAGTGGTTGGTTGTTTGCACACACACATATGCTCACAAATCCACATGTCACAGAGCAATACCATGTTTGTAGTCTGTCCAGAAATCCTTCCTGGCTGTGTCATTTTCATCATTCTTCTTGTAGTTTCCTATTCATTGTCCAGCTCAGTGTTGTCTCTGTCTCAGGAAGAAATACCCAAGGGTGTGAACTGCCTGTTCAACTTTAAAAAGAAATCCTTCCTTCCTCTCTGTACTTCCCTTCATAAAAGAAATGGTTCCTTCCTTACTGTGCTTCCTCCTCAAAGTCTGATGTAACTCAACTGTGTTAGGTAAGTCCTGCTCTGTGAATGTTACTATAGCAATCCTTTTATGGTAGATTGTTTTAAAGTAACATAGAGAGATGGATAGTGAGAAACATCCACTTATATAATTGGATGTTATTTTAGTTGATACTGTTGGAACATAATTATTCGAAGTAATGTAACTTATCAAGTCAATCTGTGATCTCGCTGTCATACTTATATTCTTTTACCTGAAACTTCATCTCTAAGTTCACCTTTGTTGGTTTGGAATATTTAGCTCTGTAGGGCGGATTCATCCTTCAACAATTTAGATAGTGTACAAAACACAATATGAAACAGAATTTATTAAGCTATCCACAAATCCAAATTAAATAATTCCACTAAATAAAGAACTAAATTGAAATTAAACCTTTTAGACAAACATTGAAATCAAGCATAACGGCTGAGAAAATCATCCCTGTAGGTAATAAAAAAGGACAACCAAATGAACAGCAAAGTGTTCATTTGTGCACAAATAATGAAAAAGAGTGTTGCAGCAGAATTCAGTCACTGAAAGAAATTGTACTATTCTTCGTTAAACAAGAGTCCACCTTAACAGCTAAGTATACAGCAGTAACAGGAACATCCATAATAATACTAGTAATAATTATCATAATTATCATTATTTATTTTGTTTGTGAGTGACATTGTATGTAGAGAAAAGATTGTCTGAGCCTCAATACTCAGAAGACTGCTGGTCCCTGCTGCACAATTACAAATTAGTGCTTGTGAACAAAAGGTCTGTGGCCTCACAAATAGCTTGTTTATTGAACAGAGTTTGGCAAGCACTCAGTTTGTGAGGTTAGAGATTTTGGCAGAGGAAGGACTAATAACAAATCTGATTTCAGTCGTTAACATGACTGACGTCTGCACTATTTTACTCAATTTAGCTTAATTGGCATTAACACCATTTATTCAAAGAATTTGGAAATGTGACTCTTAGGATTACATTGAAGGCAGGGAGCACTGCAGCTGGCCTACCACACCAGCCATGAGCTGCATCATGCCTAGTTCATGTAAATTGAGAATGGTTGCTGCTTATTGTTCAAGGCAACCTTATTTACACTGCTGAAAAATCACAAATCCTTTTTGTCTCAAAGGTCATGTGTCTCTCTACCCTAATTTTTGTTCACAAATATATTATTGGAATTGGAATTAATGGTTATTATAAACAACATAAACCTGTTTACTTATAAGACATTGTCTGTGCATAGATAACAGTCCACAATAAAACATGTTAACAGTGAGATTTGAGAGTTATCTAAATAAAATGGGACATTGTTAAAGGAACACATTACTTCCAATCTACATTGTATTTGATTGATGGTAGAAATCTCAGAGGCAGATTCACTGTTGCCACATCCTCATAAATACACTGGCTTAAAAAAATAGAAACTATGTTTGTGACTGACTGGAATGAAATGACCATTTGTGAATGTCTTTTACCTGTAATTAATCAGACATTTAGAATTACAATATGCAGCAAGCAAAAGTGTTTCTCTCTCTTTCTCTGTCTCTTTCCTTCACTCTCTTTCTCTTGCTCTCTGTGTGTTCAATGTGTATCTCTGCTTGAATCTAGTGATTCATGAGGGGAGTTTGATCAAGAGCATTTGAAAACCAAACTTGTTGCTCATCTAAACCGCACTATCAAAGACATGAGCCTGTTAGCTAACAGCACATGCGAGTATACATTATTCAGTAAATATTCACATGTAGTTGTCTCCAAAGCAGCACATGCATTATAGTATAACCTATAACCTATGCATACGGATCAAAGTGTATTACACAACCACAGTAACATACTTCTCCATGAATTCCCAATTGCACATACATACACATGGAGGACCACATGTCCAGAGTGTTTTTATTGGTAAATAGGATCACCCATTGTTACCCAGCATTAAAAACTCACAGTGTTCCCTGTGATGTTTTGAGAACAGTGTGGTTTTCTCAGGCCCTGGGGAGCTCCTGCCTCTCTCCAGCCACGCTAGCTCTTAATGAGACGTCCGCATGCACAGAACACACTCTGCTCCTTCTAATCGAATGACTTGCATGGAGGGCCACACCTGCCCCCTCCCTCTCCCTTGCCTCCTCCCCTCCCTCCACCCCCTTTCCTCCTTTCTTCTTCTGGCTGTTGCTTTGCATCTGCCCATTTTTTCTTGCAGATAGAACAGCATGAGTGTCTGCGCCTGTCTGCACAGTCTGCACTGTCCACTTTCTTTCCTCTCTCTCCTTCTTTACCCTGAGGTGACTCTGCTGAGCACATAACTCAAATTAATTCTTGTGCTGGCCCGACTGAAGTGCCATGGAGAAAATGAATTCCCCACTAAAGACCTTGTCCGATGAAGGTGACCAGCAGAATTTTATAATAGTGGTTCTAGTCACTGAGAGGTCACTCGTCAGTTTGGGTAGCACTCAAGTAGGTCTTTTAAATACATTAAAAGGATTGAGACTTTTTTGAATGGTTCTTAAATATCATAAGTGAACCAACCCAGTCTATAAAGACTACTGTGTCTCTCATAGTCTCTTATATTTTTAATTCACTTATCTTTTGTGTTTCATATTCCTGAACCAGTTCATTCATAAAATGTTAGTTGATGGACTGAAAATAAAATAACTAGCTATAAATTTGGTAAATATAAATCTGGTTATCACTGGCTTTTTGTATTAACCATTTGTTTTGCATCGAGCCGAAACATATAATAGTATATATAATAATTTCTTTGTAATATGCATGCTCACTGGGTTGCTAACCTATTTATGAATTACGAAATCCTGTTTCCTATAGATGTAGTGTACGTTTCAGTAAATTACTTTCGTTCTTATTTCTTCTTAGTTTTCTGTTTATGATGCATATTGTAGAATTATAAACCTTATTTCTTTGCATTTTTTAAAATTTATTTTTCAATATAAGATATGGATATAAGATATAAGATATGTCCTGTATGCACTGTTTTGCAAAGATCTCTTTATCTGTATGACAGGCCACATTATTATATCCACAGTGAAGAGAAGTTCTCCCACAACAGCACATGTAAAATATGTTTTTGCACATTTAAATTTAGTGTTGTTGAATAACTTTATGTAAATTAGACCTGAGCCAAACAAACCTTTCAACATTCCACATCACGGTGCATTAGTCTTAACACACTGGCATGAAATAAAACACATAGTCATTTTACTCCCCAGTTTTTACTGATGAGGTAGATAAACAGCAAAATGATGAACATTTGTTTTATAATTTTAAAGTTTGGACTCTGAATATCCAAATGGTGAACTGGAAGCTTTGATCTCTGCATCAAATCTTATTCAACAGCACGAATCTTGTAAGACAGTGGCAAAAATCCTAGAACATGACTTATCCACATGGGTAGGCTTACCATATTGGAATCCAGTTTCTTTGACTCTACTTTTCAGAGTGCTACTGGCTACAAGCCTGCCCTTTGACCTCCTCTGTGTTGTAGCATAGGGCAATGTACCATGCTTGCAATTTAAGCCCTGCTTTGTTGAAAGCAGAATGATCACTGGCCTGAGGAGGGATTATTGTACTGTAGGCAATTTTATTTGTAGGTTACTCTTTCTAAAGTTTGCATAAAAATAAGGTGCCATATTTTAACAGACCCTCTATCTACTCTACTTCCTCTAATCTTCAGCTTTAAGTCTGTGAAAGCAAAACATTGCCATAATCATTTGAATCATATCAGAAACTGAATACTAAATTTTGAAAAATTGAATGACTACATAATACTTATTGTTGAAATGTTAATAACACTGAATTTAATGGAAATATTTGACTTTGAAAATTATGTGGACATGCAGGTAATGGCCCATGTGGTCTATTTGCAATTTAAAATACTTTCTTTGCAGTGTATGTATTAATCTTAAGGTTGTCAAATTCAGAAACATCATGTACTTAATATTCAAAGCTATATTCAAGTAAATCTAAAGATTCAAGTCTATAAAGTTGAGTAAAAAATGTGATGCTAAAAATTCAAGATATGAAATTCATATCTGACAGAACACCAAGAAAAGCAATGGAGCCTGAATGGAATCCAACCTCTGGTTTATTAGGTTACAGTGGTCACTAAGGGAAATTCAGACCACATAATTAAGAAAGATTGTTTTAGTTATACAATCCAATGCAGTAAATGCAGTGATATTCATATCTTAACAATAAGCATTCAGATGTGATTGTACTTTGGTATTCAGTTGCTGATACCATTCAAATTATTACGGCCATGATTTGCATACCTGTCTCAATGTGATTCTCAGTTACTGCGGGTGACGGTTATTGGGACATTTTCCCCCTGTATTGTAGTAACAACTCTGCATTAATACTATTAAACAATGGCAGATTTCACATTTCTCACATTTGCTTACTAGCCAATGTGCCTAACCAAAACCAGTTTAATTTAATAGGAGATTTTGATTTCCATTCTTTGTAATTCTATAGTTAATTTCATAGCTGAGTGCAAAATATGCCTCTTGCTTAATCATGATTACATGCCTTTTCATGGAGAAAACTGTGTGACTCAAAACCTTTTTTGACCTCAAAAGGACTCCCAAATGACACTTTGTGAACTCAAAATTTGAGGTGAATTTGTAGCTCATGAATATGATTATTTGGAAAGAAGAAAAGGCTGCAGAAGAGTTTAGTGCAGGTCTGCTGAATAACTATTAATCCCACTAAGTGTGAAGGTTAGCAGTGGCCGACCAAGACACGTTTTGACAGATTCCCCAGCACAGAGAGTTTCAGTGTGGAAAGGGGCGTTCACCGTCAAGTGTCAAACTAACAGCTATGTGAAGCCACCACAGAGGGACCAAACGTGACAGGAAACCGAGCCACAAAATAAAAGCAAAATTGACACACATTGAAGGAGAACACGAATTAAAAAGCGTGTTGAGTGTGGTGAAACTGCTCGACAACCAATATTTATGTCATTCAAAAGCGCTTTGACCGTACATGTATTTTCATGTGTAGGCTAATTGGAGAAAGAGAGAGAGAGAGAGAGAGAGAGAGANCTACTCCTGTTCAATTCAGCTTGACGCAGCTCAACTAACTGTCCGCCCTGCCCTGCCTGAGTTTGCAGTTGAGTGCGCCAGAGCAGCACGGTTGTATTATATAACTTTGATGTACTCACGGGTTGTAAGGGCGCATGAACTGATTTTTTGCGCTTTAAATTTGTTGATTTATTGCGGAATTATCTCGAGATCAGCTACAGCAAATGACGGATCGATCACTTTTCCCCCTACCGGCGACGAGCGTAAAAAGTTAATATCGATGGATCGGCGAAACGGTGGTGAATCCTGCCAGCTCCGACGAGGTCAGCTACGTTGTTGACTTTAGTTACAAAATAGTTGATATAGCGGATAATGTCTTCTTACCATACGGGGAAAGAAACAGCGACAAACCCAGCTGATATTTTACCACGCAACGTAATCGCGCGGAAGGTTGTGTGGACGTAGCGTAATTTCATTTTTTCCAACTTGGTGTGACGGGAGATGACCTAACTGGTGCATCACATCTAAGTTACAGGTAAGATATAGCCTACTTTGAGGTGGAGCCATTTGTCATTTTGTTATGTCGTTGTGATATTATTGAGAAATGTGGGAAAAACAACTGGTTGTTACTACGAGGTAGGCCGACAACAAGCGTCCCCCTTTACTGCGTCGTAGGCGCACTGACAGCCCAGCATCGTGTCACCACCAGCGCCCGCAGGAACCGTCTTTTTTCCCTTTTTGCAATATAGTGAAAATGTTGCATAAACTTAGACTGAGCTGCTGCAGCTTATCAGACTCTCCGGCTGTAGGCGTGTGATCAGTGCAATTTCACACCACAGCCAACAGGTTGCACTAATGCTGTAATGTTGTGCTGTTTAGAAAAAAAAAAGTACAGTTCAGCAAGTCAGGAAACACCAAACTTTCTCAACTTTAGCATACCAGGCACCTCAATCATCGCCTCTGAGATAGGCTACATTAGATTAAGAACCTAGGTTTGAGAAGGCTGTTGCACTCATTAGCTTACACTATTTCTACTGAGTCGTCTGCATGGACGAGAGAAATTCAAATCTATGAAAAAAACAGAAGAGTAATTTTAATTCTTCCATCAGGGAATGAGGGGAAACTATTCTCAATTTTTGAAGAGAAGACGAGACCCTACAAGAACTGGATCGCACTTCTGCAGCTGTAAAGACACAAGGAAAGCCTGTAACCAGCTGTCCATACAGCACCATAAATCTTATTTATGGACTAATGTATTCTATACAGCATGCCCCGTCCGCTGTTAAAGCTGAAAACATAGGTCATTGATCTGCACGCGTTATGTTAAGGAAACCTTTTTTAATGACATTTCAAATGGAAGACTTAGTTGAAAACGCTCTGGGCGATGCCAGTGCACTGCAGGACTCCTGTATGCAGGAAGGTTATTATGACAGAGGTGGCAGCAACATAATATATTTATTTTGTTTTACTCAATGTAATTTCTCGTGTTTCTAAATAGAGTGTTAGCTGAATTTTCCGTTTGCAGGCTTTATAAAGTGGAGATAGACTTTTGCTGAATGTTGCAAATGCCCAGAGGCCCACAATGAGTTAATCTCTTTCGACAGATGTATGTTGTTTTACACATGCTTGAGTATTATAATGGACTGTCAGTGTCTCTTTCTGAAACACAAGTTATGCCCAGGCATGTCTTTCACTTTTTAACTCCCTTGAGTTGGGAGGAGGGCATAGTTCAAAGAAAAAAAACATGAACATTATAGTCATGTGTTATGTAATGGCTGAAGTCTGCTTTCTTTTTCTGTACTGATGTAGGTCATCCTGGTTTGTGCCATTTGTGCCTCTGCCATGTTGCTCCAGTGTGGGTGTGAGAGGAGGAGATGGCCTGTTTGATACAGTTGCTATCATTCCTTGAAAAATAAAAATAAAAATTTAAAAGAGCAGTGTAAGCAGAGTGTCTCAGTAGTAGCCAGGAGCCTTGCACTGTCAATTTTTAAACTGCGCCACAACATATTGTTAAAATAAATGTTTCAAGATGCCTGTTACTATGAAAGATCAATATTAACTTTCAAATTTTTATTCTGGACTAGATAACATACCTTATTCTTCAGCATCAAATAGCCTAACCTTTCTTCTCTCACTCTGTGTGTTTTTGCCCTCTTTGAATCATCCTCACTGTCCTGTTAGGATAAAAAAAATGGATCAGAGTGGACTGAAGCGCAACGGTAATCAAGACGACAGCCTGGCATTTGGGGAGACAGGAGCCGGAATATGCAGCGATACAGGTGACACAGCTAGTTCACTGCTCCAATCTGCAATGCACCTGCCCAGCCCTGTGTCTCTGCCCACAGTGGCCCCAAATGGACGGGGTGGAACCAAAGACCAGGTGCAGCTTGGAGGCCTATTTGAGTCCCCTCAGCATCATGTCCTATCTGAAGGGGCAGACATGAAGGAGGTTAAACTCATGGGAATGCAGAAACCATTACAACAACATCAGGATATTGGTGTGTTCAACATGGAGGGGAACTTGCCATTGCTGAACCAGAGTATTTCTGATTTAGACCGGATGCCCACCTCTGTCATCAACACCTCTGACACCTCCATCCTGGGCAACCTCCCTCTGCCTGACCTTTTTTCCCAGCACATCAAGCAGGAGGGGAATTTTCCTCTGGATAAGGACTTAGGAACTTATGGCGGACATGCAGGTAATGGCCCATGCGATTTGGATAGTAGTCGCTTAATGGACGACAGTGAGATTTGGCAAGACCTGGACCTTCCTAGCTCCCTGCCAGAAATCAGTGATTTTGAGTTGGATTCAGAAGTGGCACACTTGGATAACATCCTGCATGACAGCAGCGGTGGTGGCATTCCTGTCAGCGGCTTACTAAAAGAGACAAAGTCTCTCCTGGGTAATGAAGGAAGCATTACCAATGTGAATGGCACAGACAAGCAGCACCACCCCATGCACCATCATCACCAGCAGCAGCAGCAGCTGCAGCAGCAACAGCATCGCCTTCTACAGCACCAGCAACAGCAGCGTCACCCTCAACATCAGCAGCCCACATCACTTCTCTCCAGCGTTATGATCAAGGAGGAGAAAGATGCCGACAACTCTTTCATTCACATCTGCACTCCTGGTGTGCTCAAACAAGAGAAGCAAGAAAGTACTTCTTTCTGTCAGCCACAGTGTCTCCAGAGCGGCATGAGCTCTCTCCATGGAGGAGGCCCCATGTCCTCACCTGTGGGTGTTGGAGCAGGAGCTGGCTACTATAGAGCCAATCCGTCCTCTACAGTGGGTCTACAAGACCAGAAGCCTTTTGGCATGTACCCAAACTTGCCTCCAGTCGGGGAGAGCTGGGCCAGGGGGAACAGATATGGAGAGTCTTCTGTGATACAAAGGAGCAATGATGGGCTCCCCTCTGCTGCAACCTTGGCAACTTTTCCTGTCAACTTCTCTGGGTAGGTCTTATGGAATTATTTTATTCCTGCTCTGTTTATTTTTTTGGCTGTGTGTCGGATTTCATGTTTGCTTTCATTCATGGTACATGTGACTGTTGTGTTTTGGAGGGCATTTTCTGTGCTTTAAAATGCTAAAATATTGTAAAATATCAGAGAGAAAGGGATTTTAAGATGATTTGTTGTGTTGTGTGATGCATTTCTCAGAGCTGATCGAGACTCGGTCATTATCTTTGGTGCCTTGACTAAGTCAGTGTAACTGTTCTTTATGTCAGATATTCCAATCAGTAGTTGTTAGCAGTATGACCGCTGGATAATTTAATATATAGAAGCCCATAGGGAACTTTGGTAAAATGAACTCATGCATCCACACTGGAGTAGACGGATGGTGGTCTGCCTACAGAGAATTATTAACGTCATAAGACCTGCCTTAAGACTGATACATTGTGTTTTTAATTTCATGTAAAAGAAATGAAGTGGGTTAGGGTGTCCACTTTTTAAATTGAAAAATTACAAAAAATGAAGAAATTGAAAGTCAGGTTAAATTGTTTGCTTAGCATTTTAATGGTCAAATTTGATTATTGTCCACAGCGCAGTAGAGTGTGACTTCTTATAATTGTAATATAATCAAAGAACACATAAGCATGTGAAAATAAAAATGTGAATAGGATTATTGCAATTTTTTATTATTTGTACTCAGATAATACATATGTGGAAAATGAATGAGGAATGATGATTTTGCAGCAATACCCTGCAATATTAGTTATAACTTAATTTGAGCATATGGGGATTATAAACTACACCTCACAATCCAGAGAAAGTAGAAATTTTTTAAAACAATTCTCCTTTCTTGCATTGCAGCTCTGTTGTCATCTTTGTCAATGCTTCTAAAATTAAATTAAATCCAGAGTGTTGTATCAGGGTACTTCAGTTCCCCACAGGACACCTTGAGTGTGCATTTAGGAAATGAACGCAGTCGGTCTGTTTCACAGCTTTTAAGCCTGACTCCTCCAGTGTTTGATTCTAGCACAACAGAAACATCACTTTAATAAGCCAAAAAAAGGAAAAGGGCACAGCTGTTGTGTGTTTGCCTGGGACATTTTCCTTTTTTTCTTTCATTTCTTTTTTTTGAGGGAAGTGCTAGCACCCTGGGGTGTAGGGCATCTGGCTCTTATCACCTTGACTAGGGAGAAACAGCAGGGCACACATTCCTCCAATTCATCCACATCGCATTACATTTCAGGAATGCCAGGAGAAATGAGTAGGAAGGAAAAAAGTAATAAATGTTCCTTTATTTCGCAGGGTTATTGTCAGGTAAGACAGACATGAGAAAAGGTGATGAGTTGAACTGTTGCCAGTTTAGAAGGTGGGCAAAGAGTGAAAATGTTGAGGATATTTAATTTTGCCTTTTGAGATGTTAAATGCCAATCTAATGAGATACAGTTACAGTTATTGACCATCTGCCGTTTTAAATGTGTAACTTAATAGTTTTGGTGATTGCATAACCTCAGAAAACTAGTATTATTTTGGCAAAATTGTGAAATTGTTCTCGTACATAGTAATTCATCATAGTTTGTCCATACTCCGCCTTGTTCTGCTACAAAGTGAAGACACAAAGATAACATGGAGTTACATGAATGTGTCATCCCACAGGAAGTGATTCATTGAGAAAATCTGATACGTGCATTTCAAATGATGCAATATGGTCATATTTATTGTGGCATATGTGCTGTGCAATCACAATGAAGAGCCACTTTTTCAGCTTGGAAGTGCTTACTGGTAGCCGAATCAGCCGTGAATGGAAAGTTGAAAGAGACAAATGTGTCAACTGTTTTCTGAGATTCTTTGTGATCATGGCTTGACTGGGCAGATCACAAGATGGCGTTTGAATGTGGGGTAATTGTGTGAGTCAGTACTATTCTTCTGCAATAGGTGTTTGGCTTAGTCTGCTTTGTAAACAAGTCAAAGATTAACATGGTATGGTGTCAGTTACTGTTATCTCACTGCTGTCAGGCTGATATGCTCTGAGGTTGTTGTGCTTGTTAAAGAGTTTAACCTGTGAAAAAGTGATGTTGTCATGCGTCATATTTAATGTGCAAACGTTAATCTTCTGTAGTTACTGTCATTTCAAGTCTTTTGCATTCACATACACATATACCTACATACATATATTTTACTAATTTTAAGTAAATGTTATTGCCACTACAAACACTGATGACAAAACATTGTAGAAATTCAAAATAACAGATTAAAATGTTGCTATATAAATCACTACATGAAGTGTTTTTTAATGTGCTTTTCTGGTCAAGTCAATACAGCAACGATTGCCAAGAACCTTTACCACAGTACCTTTGTACCCCAGCTACTTCCTGGTATCTTGATGCCCATTGCATCAGCATGATGTGTGTTTTCATACTGTGTCTATCTCATGCGGGGCTTTGATGCTCTGTAAGGCCTGAGCAGTGCTGTGCAGAAAGCCTTACTTAAAAAACAAATGCAAAAATACAAAAAGGATCAATGTACCAACAAACAAACAAGCCTAGTTGAGCAATGATTAAGTATTCTAATTTCTCAAATTGTGTAATGATGATTTTCATTAAATCTACAGATTTTTTTTTTAATCATGGAATTTGAATTTGGATTAAAACATTACCAGAAAATAGTGAAAAAAGTTATTTACAAATATATACAGTTCAATTTAAGACGGAGAGAGCAACAGTCTATAGAATAGACTGGGAATATTTGGCAGTATAGTTTTTTAGTTTTATACTAAGGGCTATACTGTAATTTGACCTTTGACACCCATCATTACTGTAGTGCAGATAAGCACTTAAACAAAATATACAGATTGTGTACACAATATAATACAATTACATATGACACAAAAACTACATAAAAATATAACACCTCTCTCAACACAAGATTGTACATTATATATGGACAAAGGTAACATTTCTTTACATTATTATAGTAGAATGTATCATACTGTGTATACTGCATCTCAATAGGGATGAAATCTGTGACCAGCTGCTTAGTTGTCACATGAGTTCACATAGTAAATGGCTCTATGTAGTGCTTTATATGATCAAGCCCACCTAGCTGTTCTATGGCAATTTTCAGCACAGTTTGAAAACAATTTGGCCCAATCACGTTGCTTGGCTCAAGCCTCTTGTTACGTAACTGATAATCACATAGACAAATGTTGTTGCTTCATGCCTCGGGTCAAACGAGGCCCTTCAAACATTATTTATAACTCCTTGAACAGCAAGATTATCATTTTATCAAGCAGATATTCAATTTTTACTTTTATTGCGCTTATGTTTGTATACTGCTTCATATCTTTCTTACATGCAGGAGATAATGCGTGATTACACACTACACAGGTCTGTATATGTAAGCCAGTTAATCCTTTTTCATCTTTCTGTTGCTATATATAAAATGTGAGGCAAGCTGACAGTAAAAGGAAATAAAAAGCTGATATAAACTCTTCTCTGTAGCCATGCTGCATGCCTTTTCCTAATTTACAGCAAGCAAGCCAGCTCCAGTGAATGGAGCACGACAAATTATACTTTGAACAATTTTTTTTTTTTGGCGCTACTTGTGATTACTCCATCTTCCTATATAGTTGGAGGACAGTTATAATTACTTGTTATTCCCAACAGCCCTCTGATTTCCTCCCCAACCTCATCTTTTTTAATGGCATCTGTATGAAAATGGTGCTGTGGATCATAAAAGCTGTGCTGCTTCTCAATGTTGTAAATTAGTTTCTCTTCATCCATGTTGACTGCTGAGTTCAGGGGGGTGGGAGGTGGCCAATGGAAATAGGTTGAAGGTGGAGCAAGTGTGTGAAACTTTGCAAAAATAGAGCCAGGGCGAGCGTTTTTTCTAATAACTGACACTTCACCTAGTCTGTTTGCTGACACATGGAGCAAGTTAGGATCTGATTTTCACTCATTTGCATTATGTCCACTTAGGAAGATGTGTCAGTGCATGCAAGACTGTGTGTGTGTGCTTATGTGAGAGAGTACACATAGGGAGGCCGAGAGGCCACGTGTACAGTTCTGCTCTGGTGTGCTGTTGGTGCTGCCTCACTGTCACTCAGTCTCTCTTTTTTTTTTCTTTTCTTCTCACCTACGTACTCTCCTGTAATGAGCCTCTAAAAGCTCTCCATATTTTACAGATGCATACACACACACACACACGCACGCACGCACGCACGCACGCACGCACGCACACACACACACACACACACACACACACATACACACACACACACTTATGTCTGGAGTGCATTGCAGATTGCGGATGCGTGAAACACGTCACTCTTTATATATAGAAGAAAATTATGCTTCTTTAAAGTTTTAGATGTATTACAATTAATGTTGAATGCCAAATGAATGTTTTTTTATCATGTTTCATGAAAGTTGTAACATTTTGTTCTGCTTTATAGTAATGATGTGATGTTGGACCCTGAAAAAAACCATTTCAGAACATGTCAACTTTTTTATGTTGCCATTAGTGTCTAAAAAGTATCATCTAACACTGATAGAAAATACTTCTGTATCAGATATGTATTGCAAAGTAGAATATTTATCATATGAAAAATAAACATTAAGAGGATCTGTAATTCTTAGCTATAACCACAGTTTTTAGAGGCCGATTAGAGTACAAGTTGTGTCCAGCCTTCCTCCTGGACAGATGCCACATAATATAATGCAGATCCCCAAAAGTGGACTGTATATTTGCAGCTTTGGAGACTGATTCAAGGGGCCAACACAAGGGAGAAGTTATGCAGCAGAAATGTAAACATGAGTTGTAGTGATGGATTTCAGCTCTGGTGGGGAGTGTTCCATAAATGAGGATTAGTGAGTTAATGATTATAATGATGCATATGATGATGATGATTATTAATATCATGTCTCAAAGCTTGATTGTCTGCCTGGCTTGATGCATTATATTTTTTGTTGTTGTTTTTGAAAACTAATGGAGATATCTTGTTAATAAGAGTCAAGACTATGTTGGAGGTTTTTGTTTTGTTTTGTTTCAAGTTGTGACTAATTAAGTAACTGAATTTAATCAAATCGTAAGTGTAACATGTACATGTAAATACCTTGTAACTAGTTAGGCGACAGGTTAAGATATTATGATTTCATAGTTTAAGTTTATGAAATGCTGTTGTCCAAATTAATGTCTGCTTTACTCTTCTTGATCGTATCATGTAACAAAATACATAGAATTTTAATTTTAGTATTACTGACCTTGATAGTCATTTCACAACAGGTAGAAAAGACAAACTGAAGCCAAACTAGGTCAGACTTATCTGTTGAATCAGTTTCCTGGATTTGTAATCTCTAAGATTATGCCAACCTCAATCCACATTGTTTGTTTGAGTTCCTGCTTAACAGGCTTACTGATGGCTTTTCCTGTGTGCAAGGCTACATTTCACTGGTCTTTACCTTTCACTGCATCTTATTTTTAATTACCTCTCAGAAATTTCCATGCTACATGTTACTTCTGTGTATGGAAATTATTATGTTATTTTTTGGATTCCTTATTAACTTTGGCATCATTGTTGAAGGTCTTGACTTTTTTAAGCACAGAGTAGATATGCTAGTTGTGATCATCAGCCAAGATGCCCCACCCCCTTTAGAGCCTACTGTACTGAGTCTTTGAAGTAGGTTTGAGTTGGGGTCACTGTAGTGCAGAACGTGAAAGGAGGTGTAGGCCTCTTAGCAGCCAAGCTGTTTCTTTTTTTAAGGCTGTTTTGGTGGCTGCCGCCTTGTTTACACTGGTGTTGAGTGTCATGAGCATATCCACAGCCTAATGTAACAGGCCACATGACATTTTAACTTCTTTTTGCAAGGAAGAAATAGTTTTTTTTTGCAGAAAAGAAAGAAATGCACAGGAAAACAAGTAAAGGCAGCACTTAACTATATTATGCAAACATTAGCCCTTGTTAGGTCCCTCTTACTGCTCTCATCAGTCCAATACCTTCTATGTTTTTATTTTTTATTTTATATTTTATATTATTGCAACAAAGTATTGTTTGCAGCGAAGGCACTGCAAAGTCAATATATGAACCCAATAAGATATCTGCCAGGAAGTATACAATCTGAATGAAATAGATATTACATTTCAGTTTAACAAGCATGCTGTAGTTGTGTAAAACATGCAGGTGGTGGATGGGAACAGTAGCAAATATTGCAACTTCTGCAACTGCATGCTTTTCAAACAAACATTTAATAAGCAGCTCTTACTAGCTTTTTGCAACCAAAAGATTTTATTGCATCTAAAATAATTATCATAGTAGTTGTCAGCTAGAATAAAATCATGATTTCTTTCTCTGTGCTGTGGCCTCTCTGCTTTACTGTCCTGTGTGTGTGTGTGTGTGTGTGTGTGTGTGTGTGTGTGTGTGTGTGTGTGTGNAGGAGCTCTGCCTTGCCCTTGTGTGAATTGCCGACACAGAGAGCAGAGGGGAGGAAGACAAAAGTGGCAATGCTGCACGTGTAACCTTTAATTGCATCAAAATCATTTTTATCTTCAAATACAGATAATATAACTCACCATAAAAATCCCATAGGTTCTTACAAATTTAGAACGAGTTCTACTTTGGGCAAATCCCTAAAACGTTGTCACAGAGGTTTTGAATCAATTCATTTCTGAACCTGTGGTTTGTTGTGTTATTGAGCAGTTTTGTTCTCGGAACGGGAATTTACTGTACAGTAACTGTATACTCAACCGCACTGTTGCTTCAAATCTGTTTTTTCATGTTGTGTTTCATGTTGTGATTCTGTGTCTTTACCTTTTTTGTTTTTTTTATTTGAAGATTTTGTGGCACAGACACCTTTATTTGAAAGTAATGAAACAGGAAACATGGGAGAGAGAGGGTGAGACACACAGCAAATGACCACACTGGCCGGGATTCGAACACAGACTGAACAAATATATTTGCTCAGTCTGTATGTCTATCAATGAGCCATAGGGACTTTATATGTCTTGGTAGGTGAAGTACATACATATGTAGTATTCTTTTATTCCCTTTGAATGTTTGTATCCCCCTGGCGATACAAATATAATGCAATGTTATAATGTTGTTGCATTATAACAGGATTGTCAAACTGAGGGATGTGTGGTTGCAGGTTTTTGGTTAGAAGGAAGCACAAACATGAATACTTGTGGAACTGTACAAAAAGTGCTGTTTCATAAGATGGTCATTGTAGATAAAAGGAAGACTTCAAAGGTGTGTAGGCATTACAGCTGGTTTTACTTTAGCTTAGTGGCTAGCCAAGATAACCGCTAATACTATTATGGCTGTGAACAACCACATGATTTGTGAGCGGTCTTGAATGAATCAGGGTAATCTAAGCTTTCTAATGGATACATATGTTTACGGGTTGGTTTTTAAAACCTTCAAACAACCTCCCATCTTCCGACCCTGTCCTGTAGGTGGAAAAGCGCGCTTTAAGAGGTTTCTTCCACTCTGACTACGTCATCTTGTTCTTTGCTCTGATTGTTCATAGCGCTACCCTATTGCATACAGAGGCAGTTTGAAAGACAACACTCATCCTGCCCCTTGGATTGAGCAGAGGTCTATGAGTAGTGTCAGACTTTACATTTTAATGATATAGTATGGCTTGCCAGGCTAATTTATCCCTGTAAATTATATACATTTCCACCTTCTATGTATCTATATTGTAATGCTCTGTTGTTGTTTTATCTTTGTCTTGTAAAGCAACCTTGAGTGCTTTGAAACTCACCACTAAATAAAATCCATTGTTGTTATTATTAGTCAGAAACTCCCCTTTTAAAATCATCCTTGCAAAGAGGTTGAATATTATTATGTCACATTGGTCAGTTTCTGACTTAGAGAGCAGAGTTTGACATTGGATGGGGTTCAGTTGTCAAGTGAATCAAGTATGAAACTATTGTCACTTCATAGTAGGCACTTGTAATATATATGGTATCATTTATGCTGATTTTTAAAAGTCACATTTAAAATGTATGTAAAATAAACTGATTTATGACCCATGTTAGAAAAGTGCCTCTCATGTTTCCTGTTTTGCCAACATTATTTTTGTGAATAGGATATGGCTCAGTGGTCTTAAAAAATCAACATAATGTTTCTATTTGCCTCTGTAGGGTTAGGGTTACTTAAGTAATTAGATATAGGCTTCTTTATTGTTTAATTTCTGCAATTTTCCACAGACTATTTGCTGTAAGAAACCCTCCCTTCTTTTACACATGCACGCACAAATGCTTCTTTGCAAATCATGTGATGGCTGTGTATGGTCTGAGGGGCTATAGTTAGCATTTCTTGGTGTAGACTACTAATTCTGAGAATGGAGTATCCTTATTGGCTAACCTCTGCAGGATTCTTTCTAAACCCATGTCTAATGAATTGTGTGATGGCCATCGGCACTATCCTTTTAAGTTCCTCCGAGCACACATCTATGGGTGTGTCATAAATCCATCTGCTTTCCATGGCTTACTTACTGATGTAACCTAGCTCAGCTTAGAGCAGTTGGACAAGAGAGCAACAGCATAAAGCAGATAACTAGGCCTGTGTGTGATGGCAGTGGTCTATCCTGGCTTTCTCTGCAACATTCACATGAAAGATTCTATGAGCAAACTGTGCATGGATGCATCAGGAGGGGGTATAAATATAGCTTCAATTGAACTGACTCACTGTACTTCATGAACTGAGGATTGAGTTTGTTATATTTGGCAACAGCTCTATCAGGAAACAGGAAGTGTGGAGTCCAGTGGCCATAGTGGTTTAGGCTGCTGCCCCTCTGCCCGCCTTTGCCAAAGTGCCATTATTGACCAGAAAGGAAATTAAGATTGTTATTGTTATAAATATTGTTTTGTTTATTATGTGGGTCATTTGCCCAAAAGTTGTAACTGATTTGCAGGTTTACTTGAAATTACAACCGTAGAGTATGACAGATTTCAAACTGTTTCTCATTTATCATTTAATTAATATAGAGCACATTGCTGCATGACAGCTGTATTTGTCTTGTGTGTTTGTTTTCTTGTAGTTGTAAAAATAATTGCTGAAGCAATGTGACAGTGTACTAAATGGATCCTTTCCAAGAATGTGGTGTTATGCAGAAACAAACAAAATCTCTCATAATCAACTGCAACTGTGTTTTTTTTCTTTTTTGGTGTTGTAAATTGACATAAACTAGAAAAACTTCAATGCATCTCAGAATTTCCCCCTGTAAAGTCTCCGCCCTTGTGTTGCTGGACGCACAAAATGTTCCCTACCATTTAAACATACATTTAGATGGGCCACAACAAACCCCCAGAACCATTCAGAGGGACGAATGCCAGAATCCCAAAACAAAAAAGGCTCTCATTTGATGCCTTCATGATGTTCATGGAGAGCTCTTCCTAACAAGTTGATCCAAAATTTCCTGTAGGTGTTCAATTCAATTTTCTAATTTTCTTATTTGGAGGCCAAATTCAGATGCATCTCTCAGGATCAGTCCAGTTACTAACTCACAGTATGAACACTCACTCATTAAATATATACCTTTGATATAACACATCTTTACCCCCAGAGATTAATGTTGTCTTCCCTGAGATGTAATTCATTTCTTCTCGTGTCAGCTTGCAGTATAATATGCTGCAGAAATCTCTGTGTGGTACAGTTCAGTTTGTAGTTGAATCTGGTCCTATCAAAAAGGCAATAAACAAAAATTGAATCAATAGTCAAAACGCAACGCAATCCTATTATATAATTAAAAGTCCTGGTATGCCAGAGTCTCTTATGTGTTTTTTTAATATCATCACGAATGCTTGTATTTCGTCTTTACGATGAGACAAATGGAAGACTCCTGCAGGAACATAAACTTTATAACAGGGTTTTGTAAGTGGTGTGTTTTCCTGTAAATTCTCTGATGTGTCATAGCTTGTTTTCTGATCGATGAATCAAGTTGGTGGAATTTCCTGCCTTCACTGCTTCCCAGTGATAGCCTGCCACTGTAAAAATGAAGCAAAAAATATGTATAAATATAAATAATATATATAAAAATCTCAGTGCTTTTCTGAGTTTTTTTTAAATCTGAACTGTAGACTTGTTTTTGTGCCACTGTGTTTGCTTAACTGTGAGATATTTAGTTTGCCCTGTTTGTGTTGTGCAGCCTGTCTGCCTGAATGTGGGTCGCTGTTGGTTCTTGGCCCCGTCTGTCTCATTTTACACAGATG
>JANJYP010078070.1:0-13978 GCA_024605115.1 Rastrelliger brachysoma
ACACACACACACACACACACACACACACACGCACGCACTTGCACAGAGCAACACTAATCAGTTAAAGCAAACGCCTGTCAAAGGACTACAAATCCCAGTTTGGTGTCTGTCACGTCTGCGATCTCACAGGCTTGAAAAGTCATCAACATCTGAGGACGTTTTACTGCTTCTTAACTGGCCTGAGCCCATGCACATAAAACTTCAGAAAAACAGAGGAGGAGAGCTTGCGTTGAGGGGGGTGGATAGACATCACTCCCCCATCACCATCCTGCCCCTTACAGCCAATTCAGATCTGGCAGTTACTGGTTGTTTACTGAGCAATGTGAACATTTGCAGTAAACAGCTCATGATTGTCTAGAAGCGAAGTGAGAAGAGAAAATCTAACATGACTCATTTTGACCTAATCAACTGATGAGTGGCTAACTTTTGCTGTTCATTGATTAGCCAAGAAACAATAGTTTCTCGTTACCTCTGCTGTGACACATGTCCAGGCATGACAGACTAACACCAGATTTGTGTAAGAAGGATCAAATAGCAGGGTGTTTATGCCATGTATGACTTGGCATTGGGCAGATTTTAAAAAATCAAATCAGAGTAAGATTATTTTATGACATGTTTTTTTTACTTATCAGTCAATCTCAAAACAATTAATAGATGATCAGTTTAGGCTTTCAAATTGTTATATATGAAGAGGTACTGATATAACATCACATGCATAGATAATTGTTTCTATCTTTCTTAATCTAGATCCATGCTGTTGTGGTAGTGCACTAATCAGCTGGATCTCATTAACCTTAACATGAGCAGGAATGCCAGAAATTCCCAAATGCTCTGTAGACATTGCAGCACCTGGTATTGGGGGCAAAAGCTCTGGCTCTAGCTGATGAATGAGAATAAGGGTATGGATGTGAGGTTATGGTTGGCACACAGTGACAGAAAGTCCAGAGACAGTCACTTACTTGACCTCTGACACCCAGCTGATGTATTTTTTTCACTCACAGGTTAGTCACAAACTCTTGCCATCAAAGCTTGAGTTTCCCTTACAAGGCTGCATGACCTACATGGTGGGGATTTTGCACAGACGCTGAAGCATCAGATTTACATCTCTGTGCACAGCTTCAAACAGAGCGCGGCCACTTTGACACCTGTGGACTGGTTGGCCTTGCCGGAAAAGGCAAACATGTTTCTAAAGATCTGAGCCTGCAGTTAATCCCTCCCCACCCCACGGCCAGACACACATGATCACTCTTGGGTCAGTTTCAGCCATTTAAACCCTCTCCTTGCCCCAGTCAACAGGTGGGCCCTCAGTCTCTCATCTGTTGTAGCAGCTAAAAAAATGTCAGATGCAAATAAACACGTTCACAGCTCTGTCAAGTGGTGGAATGAAACCATGGCATATTAGCAGCTGCCTTTCTCTGGCAAGCCCTGTAACAAATTGTTGGGTTACAGGGTTTTCCCCCAAAGTGTAATTTTGGCCTTTCTTGTCTTTTCTTGATAAGCTTGGACAATTACAGCTATCACGTTACAGTTAACTCACTCTAAGTTTGCCTTAATAATTTTGCGCTAGCCTGTGCCTGTTTTCCAAAGAATCATAATGAAAATCAGGTGGAAAAGGCAGAATGTTTACCTTACATTTTGAGTCTGTTTATTATATTTTTGGCAATGTGTGAGTAGATAAAATAGGAACATATTTTTTCTGTACTTTTTATGGACAGAGTATGTAAGATTTGAAGCAGCAGCAATCAATCACACCCTTGAACACTGCAGATGTTTGTTTTTATATGTGAATGATGTGTTTGCCTGACTGGATTGCCGTGAAATGTTAAGTATGTGTTTATTACTTAAAGAACAAATGTCTGTTTTTTAGCAGAGTCAGAGTGACCACAGTTTGGTTAGATTCACTCTTGTTTATGCTGTTGAACACACCAGAGTCTCTGTTTGGACTACACTGAAGCGCTGTGTCTCTCACACTCCTCCTCTTTCACTCCAATCCTCTCCTTCCTATTCTCTAATATATTGTCTCCCTCAATTCCTTCTCATCCACTAACATCTTGTAAGGCTCTATCGTGGTGATTTAGGCTGGTATACCAGCTATTGTATTGTATTTAACAGTCCAGAAAAACAAAGACCTCATGTTGCTTAAGGTGGCTCAAATAAATTGCCTAGAACCAGCAAAACTCATAAAAGTCTTGTTCAAGTGAGGTGACCGGAGCAATGCATGTTGCTGTTGGCATTTGCTGGGCACTGACTGAACTTTCTGGAAGTGATGAAACAGCTAAACGTGTGTCACCAAGCAAGCACTGGGCTTCACATAGTAGAGTGGAGCGGAGGGCATAGTGTGTGGCTCAGGAGGTAGAGCAGTCATCCACTAATCGGAAGGTTGGTAGTTTGATTCCTGGATTCCAGTCCACACGCCTTGAGCAAGACACTTCGCTCCCATTNCCCACTAATCGGAAGGTTGGTAGTTTGATTCCTGAATTCCAGTCCACACGCCTTGAGCAAGACACTTCGCTCCCATTGCTGTGTCAATGGTGTGTGAATATGTGTGAATGGTTAGTTTCCTCTGATAAGTAGGTTGGCAGGTTGGCATCCAGCAACTGCCATCCCACCCACCAGTGTATGAATGTGTGTGAATGGGTGAATGAAGTATGTAGTATAAAAGCGCTTTCAGTGGTGACAATGACTAGAAAAGGACTATATAAGTACAGTCCATTCACCATTTCTTTGACTCCTGACAGTGGTGCTTATCCTGTTGTTTTCTACTGTCACACATAAACTGTATCTCTAACACAAAAAGAAACACACATATAGTTTTTGGAGGCCACACTTATCAACCTTGCTGTAATTAGGGAATCCTAAGCATAGAGGCGGATAGAAGCTCTGCCTCATTCTTTGAGTTGAACACTCAAACTATTACATACCTGTTGTTTGCTAACAAAGACAGAAAATTATAAGATTTAACCCAGTACCATACCTAGCACTGCAAAAAAAGGACTTGGTATCACTATTTTGGCAACACGTTTAATGAATCGACATTTACCGGATGTTCTTTCTTTCCTCTCATAAAACAACCCTTTCTCCCCCCTTCACACCTGTGCCTGACCCCCACCTCAGCTTGTGACTGCCATCCTGTGGGAGCAGCAGGCAAGACGTGCAACCAGACCACAGGACAGTGCCCTTGCAAGGACGGTGTCACCGGCATCACCTGCAACCGTTGCGCCAAGGGTTATCAGCAGAGCCGCTCACCCGTGGCCCCCTGCATCAGTGAGTGACTCAAACAGACATGCACACACCCACACCCAAAGTAACTGTGTATCATACCTATAACATATACACTGTTTTCAGTCTGGTAATTTTAGCAGCTTTCCGGTGAGTCAGTACATAAAACTGCAAAAACTGACAAACTCCATTTTGAAGAAATAAATGTGACAAAATGCATAATACATAGTTACAATATAGTAATGACCTACTGTAAAAGCAGCACATACTCAAACCATGGATATTACAGAACATAATTAAAAGCACACTTCTCTGTAGCCTGAAGCAATTCTGGCCTTCTGACAGGTATACCCAACCCAATCTTTGCAATGCATGTATATAGTACATGTGTTCTGTGGGTTCTGCATGGGCACTGAAAATGCAATGATAATTTCATAGAGAACAGCCTAAAACATGTGCACAAACATGGGTCCAGATGTTAAGTTAAACTGAAATGTGATCTCTGTTGGACGGAGGTAGAAGAGTTAAAGAGTGAGGTGGAAATGTTTTTCACAGTGACAATGGTGTTGATTTTTGGTATAAGTCAATGGAGGGCTTATAGTGTGAGAGTGAAAGACTTGCTGTCAGCCATGTATAGTGTGTGTATGTGTGTGGTAGTTGCTGCAGTTTGCGTGTCAACTACATCAAGTATTTCATTTCCTGTGACAAGCATGCGCGCGTGTGTGTATGGGTTATGAAATTTACCAGTGGCCCAGCACATGTAGACATGTAGTAGAGGGCAGCTTTCCACCATACTGTGTACCAGACTGTAAGTGTGCACACTCGCCAAGACAACCTTCACCAAAGCAAACCGTGCCGTGCTGCCCAGAGCCGTACTGAGTTCTGTCACACTGTGCCACATGGTATCGTGTTATTTCTCTCACATGCAGCTTCAGAGCAGATGGCGAATGGGAGAGGAGGAGAAAACAACTGTGGTCATGGATGGCAGACCCCACTCATTTGGGTGCCACTGAACCATTCATTGAGAACAAGAGGAATTGCGTGTGTGCCTACATTTAGGCAATAGACACATTTGGATCCATTACGATTAGAGTGAGAACAACGTGTGTGCATGTCAATATGGCCTCATGGTGGGCATCTTACCTCTTTTGAGGCTCCAAGACTCTAAGACAGAAGACAAGCCTATTAAGCAGTCAATTAGTATGATGGCAGCAACCAAATCTGAATGATCCTTTCATCATCTGTCTGTCTTCACAAGATGTGGCCATGAGGCCACACAGACACATAGTAGCTTCTAGCAGCTGCGCCTCCCTTGACAAAGCTCAATGCCCTTGTTTGTTTTTGTTGGCGGGGTGTCCATAATTTCAGAGAGACAACTGCTGCTTTTGCCTTAAAACAGCTTTCCAAGAACTCCCACTATCCCCCGCCAACACACTCCCACTCACTTGGTTCAAACCCTCAACCTCCAAATCCAATCAAAAGCAGATCCTCTGGGTGGATGCTAAGCCCGTGTTCCAGTAACTCTGTTTACGGTAAAAGCAGAGGGCCTGTTGTTAGCATTAGCATTTGTATTGGAAAGTTGCATACGATTAGATGAGGAGTCCTGGAGGAATTCCATGAGGCACTTTTTAGTGTAGCCAGCGGGCACAGTGAGGGAGGGTTGCATCTGTCTCAAGACGATCCAACCAAAATTGCCCCCTTGCCATCTGTCCATCTGTCTATACATGCTTGCATGGAGATTACACAGCAGTGTTAACCCTGCATCTGTTAGGGGAGGACGACACTAATCTTATGTAGCCACCTTCCCATTTTAATCAGTGTGCCACAAAGAATTAACTTTGGTCTCTGGTGTATAAAGTGTGCTGACTTCTGAATGCACTTGTGATTTTTCCAAAGTGGATTATTGTGTAAAAATGTGGCACATCTACTGATTTTGACTCAAAACCCCAATGCTTTGAAAGCTTATATACTTAATCACCTTTTTAATACAAACAATGGGATTTTACAACACAAAATTAAAACAACTATAGATGCCTTTGGGTTTATGTTTTTGTGTTCAGGGGTCGGTTGAATAAAGAAGATGTTGCATGCTTTGGGCCACCAATCAAAATACATCAAAAATTGAATCAACCTTTGTTTTTGAGGGTTAAACCCTCAATAAGTAACAGGATGTTTTGTCCAAATATTATTATTGCTTTATTAGATCATGTTTAATGTTATCAATAAAAAGTTGAGATTTTGATCCAAGTTTGTGGAGGCTTTACATTTAGTCCTCTGGCCTCAACAACTTCTTCCACTTATACTGCTTCTTATACTCCATAACATGAAAAACCACCACATTAGTCTGTGGAATGCATGGTTTATTTGAGCCTGTCTTCCCTCTCACCACCAATAAGTATCTCTGTCATTCTGTCAGTGTTTATCTAGCTTGTCTGTCTGCAATGCCACATGTGTTTTGATGTGCATAGCTGAGATATGTCACAATCCAACCTACTTTAAGACAACTCTAGTATTTTCTCTCATTGACAAATCTTGCTTTTGGCAAACAGGGAGGCTCCCCCATTTCCTTCATATTAGGTTCAGTAGTGGGCATATTAATGTATTCACTTTGTATTCTGTACCTTCCCACATGCACTAAAATTTAAATGAATTCAGACATGCTTTTTTTCCCACACACACGTGCATTAACGGGCATGCAGCCAAATCACTTACACCACTTTACATTTAACCATTTGAAGTGACTGTATGTATTTTTTGTGTCTTTCAGAAATCCCAGTGGTCAATCCCACAGCTGTGGTGAGCAGCACAGAGGAACCAGCAGGTTAGTGTACATTCTCTGCACCTCGCCCTTAAGAACCACTGCTTTATGAGAACAAAAACACATTTTTTAATATTTCTGAGCTTGAATTTTAAGGTGTGGAATAAATATTAATGGAGGGTGGGTCTCCTCGTTTGAAGTTCTGCAAAGAGAATGAGTACACTGGGGCCAGCAGAATTTTTCCATTGTCTTAAAAACCTGTGTCCTTGGCATGGTTTCCCCAACCACTAGCCTCAAGTTAGTGGAGCCTTGCTGTGCTCAAAATACAGCTTAAACCCCAAGGCTGCCCGATAGACAGCAGAGGTGATTAGTTATAGTTTAGCTGGGAGATATAGTGGAAGGGAATGTTTTGAGGCATGAAAAGAGTGTTTGGCAACTGACTAGGGGGAAATTTGTTCTGTCTCTCTAACCCTCCAATTTAGGCTCCGGACAATTACCCTACTCCTTATTTTTCATTCTGCAGCTGTTTGATTTGAATAGTGGTGTTGATTTGGAAATGCTGATTCATTAGGGGGTTTACACTATAAACAGTATCATCACTCAGGCTACAGATAGCCCACCCCATCCCCTCCTTTGGAACAGATACTGCACTGTTTTCTTCTTTTTCTTTTAAAATGAAATGTTTTATCTGAAAGCTCACCACAAATTATACTTCGGTGTTTTTGACTTCTCATATTTCAAAGGTTAAAATGTTTGAGGTAATTACTTGATTAAGAATGTCTGATACTGATTTCCCAGAAATATAGTCACATTTAAAGCCAAACTAGGCCATCGAATCGATGGATGTTGCATAACTATATTTGAAAAAGCAATCCATTAAATCTAAAGGTATACAATTATTTTAAAAAACAAACAAACAAAAAAAGACGTTTTTGTCAAAGGATTAGTTCAACATTTTGTGTGGGTTTTTTTTTTGAGAAGATCAACACCAGGTTCACATCCATATATAAGAGTTGGCAAGAACAATAAATAGGAAAGGTAGATAGCTAGGAAATATTCTTTCACATAACCCCTGTAAGATGGTGAATTATAATTCTTATATTTTGTACTTCGTATGGATTAAACAAAGGAGATGCAGAGATGAATTTCAGAGTTACTAGTAGGTAGATTTTATTACCTCTTGGACAGAGCCAGGAAAGCTGATTTCCATTCGTTAAGTTAAGATAAGCTAACTGGCTGCTGGCTCCAACTTCATATTTGCTAGACAAACAACAGAATAATCTTCTTGTCCCATTATTCTCATCACTATTTGACTATGTTGTAAAAGGTAAATGCATATTGATTCTAATGTTTTCACATTTGCAGGTTGTTTTCTCATTTGTTACTCTTATTCTGTTTTCCCCTTGAAATTGTCATTGCTTGGGCCTCTGAGCACTTTTGAAGAAAGAGCACAGTCCAACCCTTTTTTGTGTTTACTACTTTCCTGGGAAAATGTTACGGTGCCTAACATAAGAGTTGTTAATCGTCAATTCACCACAGGCCCTACCAAATACACCAGTCTTTCCCCTATCTTTCTCCTTCCTAAACTACCATAGAACGAGCTTCACTATCAGAAACTTAAAGTCCCAAGATGTTTTTGTGTAAGGGGCGGTGGATGCAATTTGTCCTTGTCATGGCACAGTGAAAGGGGCTCAAGGGAATGAGGGCATCGAGAGCCCCGGAGCCAATTGTGTGGGTTTTCAGTGGGCCGGTCTTCTGGGTCAGTGGGCGATTTACAGAGAGCTTTTCCAGGTGAACAGCCAGAAGAAAGTGTCTCTTCATGGGAAAACACACAGGGTCCCCCAGCCAGTGTTTCACCAATGATACCTTCAGGCCAGCCATTGTATACCGCACACACAAGCACAGACACACACAAACTCACACACAATTCCAGCGATCTAATGAAATACATGCACATGTCATACAAATGCATGCCTGTCACAGTTGCATGCACACTTACATGATAATGATCTGCACATGAAACCGCACGCTCACTTATAATGAAAAAGACCTTTAGCAAGCTATGATTTTCATTCATTTAAAGTCTGTGAATAATGTACAATACACAATTCCATCCACACACACACACCCGTCCACATCTACACTTACACTCATCATTTTTTNACACATGAAACCGCACGCTCACTTATAATGAAAAAGACCTTTAGCAAGCTATGATTTTCATTCATTTAAAGTCTGTGAATAATGTACAATACACAATTCTATCCACATACACACACCCGTCCACATCTACACTTACACTCATCATTTTTTTAACGTCATCTTGTCTCAAGGTTATTGGAAGCTGCTGTCTACTCTCTCTTTTTTCTCTCCTCTCTCTGGCTAATAAAATCTCCAGCACTCTGATATACAGCCAAGCCTCCTGGACATTTTTATGGGCTCCTTGGCCCCCTGTTTCTTCCTCCTCCTGCTCTCCTTCCATTGCTCCATCCGTCCTTCCCCCAAAAATGAACGATGCAACACCCCTACTCTCATGCAACCCAGAAAGCATAATTTCTCTCTCTCACGACCATTTTTTTTTTCTAATTGGGACATTTCATGTCCAGTAATTTTATTTGGTTTGCTTTGGAAGGCAATGTGAGTGAATGGTTTTCCTTTTGAAGGCAATGAGAGGCCTGACCGCAGATACCGGTCCAGTTAGCATGTGTTTTTTTAGTTTCATGTGCTGACATTCCAAGCAAGCAGCATGGTCAGATTTTCGTGTCCCCTCAAGATGCCTGACCAGAACCATGTTGAAAAATGGTCTTTATGACATTCTCTGTTTTCCAGTTCTTTATTATCCTATATTTTTGTTAACTATGTCTCCCTCACAAAAGTTAAATAATTGTATTAAGGGGATCCAAAATTCTAAGGTTCATAAAATCTAGTGGCATCCAATCAAGTACAGTATAGGCTTTTCTAATGATCTACAGTGTCTTTCTTTTCTTGTCCCAGTGCCAGTAGCAGCAGTTACCATGGACATGATTAAAAAACACAGCAAAAATGCTTAAATTCTAACAAGAATCTTTGCCATCAGGACTTTCAGCTGTTTTTGATAGTTCATATAATTTTGCTTATCTTCTTTGCTCCCAATTCTCTCTGCTTTTAATGTTGAGATGACAAAATAAATATTTCATGAATAGTTAGAAACAAACCATGAAAAATAATGACATGCATGTGTACCAGGGGCCTTTGAATACCTCTGAAACTAAATTAATTTCAATCAATATTTTTAATCCAGNTCAGTTAGAAACAAACCATGAAAAATAATGACATGCATGTGTACCAGGGGCCTTTGAATGCCTCTGAAACTAAATTAATTTCAATCAATATTTTTAATCCAGAAAAATTGTTCCATACAGTTCCATTTTAAATGTCAAATTATAATTAAATTAAATTATACATCTTACTGAAGGCTACTGAAGTGTTTAGATAGAGATTTGCAGGGCACAATTGAAAAAGACGCTTGTAGATATGTAGCATGACAACGAAACTAAATGAAACAGATTTAAGATTAAAAGCTCGCTACTCAGCCAAGAGGTCCATTTCAACTGTCATAATCATAATTGTGACACCTCATCACTGCCAGCTCCACCTACGAATGGTCAGTAGAGGTCATCTGTCCAATGTGTGGTCTCAGTCATCATGCTGGCAGCCAAGGCCTACTCACATCCATCCAACCATGACCTGCTTCCACCACGCTCTGTCTTTTCTCAAGAACCCAGAAAACATGTCAAACTGAACACTTTTACTCCTCTGGTATGTTTCACTTGCCTCCCAGCACCGGCTTTTGCAGGGGTTTGATTTGCAATTTGTCAGAAGTTATATTTTCACACACAAAAGCCAAACCAAGCCCAACATTATCCAACCTGCTCCAGTTTCCCTTTGAGTCTTTGCCATTGTCACTGAATATATATTGTTATATGGGTATAATCGCCACAAAGTTATGCAACAGCACAATTNATTTGATTTGCAATTTGTCAGAAGTTATATTTTCACACACAAAAGCCAAACCAAGCCCAACATTATCCAACCTGCTCCAGTTTCCCTTTGAGTCTTTGCCATTGTCACTGAATATATGGGTATAATCGCCACAAAGTTATGCAACAGCACAATTAGATATAGACATAGCCTCCATACATGCATAATCAATGTGTTACTATATAAAAACTTTACCTCATGTGCATGTGTAGGAACAAACACAGTGATTCATGTGTTTATGCTTTTGGATGTGTTCATTGGTGGTTTCACAGTACATAACAGTTTACAATGCTTTGTCACACTAACTGCGTTACAGATGTGCAAGTCTCTAAGTTCTACAAGAGCACCATACAATGCACTATGAAACGGTGTGAAAATAGTCCTAAAATGCAACATTAAAGTAACAATACCAATTCCAAGTGTTTAAGTGTCCTATTATGTGTGTAATTACTGTGTAATTACAGTTTATATTGCAGGACTGAATGTTGGCTTTGATTTTGTAGATTGTGAATCCTACTGCAAACCAGTGAAAGGCAACTTGAAGATCAACATGAAAAAATATTGCAAGAAGGATTATGGTAAGAGAGCAGACATTTATTTATCATTATTAATAAGTGTGGTGGTTTCTGTATTGTCTTGAACATATTTGTTTTTATGAATGTGTCTCCAGCGGTCCAAGTGAACGTGTTGGACATGGAGACAGTGGGGGACTGGGCCAAGTTTTCAGTTAGTGTGATGTCTGTGTACAAGAGCCGTGGAGAGCCCTTGAAGCGTGGCGACAACATCCTGTGGGTGCATATGAAGGACCTAGCCTGCAAATGTCCTAAGATTCAGATGAGCAAGCGCTTCCTGGTGATGGGTGGCAGTGATGGGGGAACAGGCACTGGGACAGGACCGGGAGTTGGACCTGGGCCTGGAGCTACCAATCCAGGAGCAGAACGCATTGGCCTGGTGGCTGATAAGAACAGCCTGGTGATCCAGTGGAGGGACGTTTGGACAAGACGCCTGAGGAAGTTCCAGCGCAAAGAGAAAAAGGGGAAGTGCAGCAAAGCATGATGGTAAAGCAGCATCATTCCCTACCTCTCCCTCCACAGCCCACCTTCATGAAACCTGACCTGGTGATCCCCATGTCGTCTCCCTAAATCCCACCACGAGAACACTGCACATTACAAAGACTGCATGTACCCTACCTGTTTTAAGGACCACATTTTGTGTATATTGTATAATTATTTTCCTTTTTATTTTTCAAGTTGTGTCTTTGTAATGTCATTTGTCTTTTTTGTCCAATTGGTTTGCCTTAAAAAGGGACCATTAAAAAGGGTATGAAGTGTAGACAAAAGCAGATGCCACTCCTTCCCCCAATGACAACAGTGGAAATGTCCACTTTTCCCCTTCACTATGACCCACAGCCGCTTCCTCCTCCTCCATTCAACACTTACTGTCTTCTGCCATCTTGTTTCACTATTGGCATATAAGACTACCAATGCCCCCACTTCATATTCTTCTCTGAGGATTTTATTCAACAGCAACTGTCTAAGGACAAGCTGCACACCTTCAGCTTGGGTGCCTCATGTTTCATTGTCGAAACAAACTCAGTTCAGATCAGCACACGCTGGACCACCTGACAACCTTTCAACATTTGCTGTTAAAATGTTCACAAAAATGGGCCTACTTGTTCCAGGTCTCTGCAGTCATTTCTACGGATCACAATCCGTTTTAACTATAAACACTCTTGTCTCATGAGGAACCAAGGGCTCCCTTTGTTGGGACATTTTCCACAGCAAACCTCAGTCTCACCAACACTGCTGCTGCCACTAGACAGCCCCCACGGAATAAACTGCTCATGTAGGCTCTTAAATCTACAAGTATTTGATGCCACTGATCATAATAGAGTTTATATTCTTAGTGGGGTGTTATCTCATCCATTCATATCGTCAACATATATTTTTTTGTTTCATTTTAAGCAGAATAAACCCTGTTGGCATGTGTGAGTCACATTCCAGGCCTCCGGGGCTGTGCCTCTTCACCACCAGTCTTTCTCGAGTGGTTTATAAAGTCATGAATCACCATCATGACTCATTGCTTGTCACTTTTTCTGGAAGAAAGATTAAGCAGTGTGGACAAATGGCTGGAATTTCAGGACAATACCAATATTTCCAAGGATACTTGGACAATGTCTTCCGCTTGGTAGTGGCCTTCCAGATATTTTTGTGTGGTCAATGTCATTTCTCTGTCTTTAAATATCTGAACTCTTTTTTTTTCTGATGTGTCCACTGACTGGCAAGCTTTTGTTTGCCGAAATAGAGAGATTGAAATGAGAGTTCCTTTTCATGCAGTAAAAAGAAAACAAAGTTGGATAAACAACATAGTTGTGTTTTTCTCTAGCATATTTTGACAAACTGAATGAGGCTGGAAAGTTTTTAGTGCTCACTGATTGTATTATGACATGAGCGTATCATATTTCATTCCTCATGTGTTTTGTTATGTTTGCATGTTTGTGGTTTTTGCTGGTCCATCAAAACCTTACAGTGAGCAGAGCAAGAACTAAACCAATATGAGCATCAAGATCCAAAGGAAAACCTACCAAGTCATCTCCCCCTACTTGCCTACCCAAATACAGTCCCTGTCATCCTTTGCCAAATAAGTATAGTCAGTTTTTAAATTCAATTAAGAGACTATGGAAGTCAGGACCAACGAAAACCACAGAGAGACCTGTCTGGTTGCTCTCAAGCTTTTTATCTGCCATTTGCTGTTATTTCATTTTGTAAAGCACATTACAATTTATTTAAATAGAGTACAAGATAAACACAGTTTTGAGGGGCACATCAAGTTAGCATAGCAGTGAGTGCGCCGACAAGCATGTCATGCTAGCTAGTGGTTACACTCATCTGGCTGAGGCGGTATGTTTGGTTTGTCATTCCTCCAAAAGTGTCCGCTCTCCTCTGTGTGTCAACCACCGCCCTGCCCAAACTCCCTTTTTAACCCATTTTGGATGTTGTATATTCAGTGTCTTTAGATAAGTGACAGCACAGAATGAGGCTGCCAAAACTCCTCAGTGGTGTACTGTACTGCACTGTAGTTCTTGTTTTCACTCCTTCCAAGAATGTATGTCAAACTGTGAAGAACACCCTCACACAGGTGTATGGTCTGATTGTAAGTGTTTATGAAACTCTATGTCACCAAGCTTAAGAATGTGGATGGCATGATGGTCGATGCTATTGTGAACTCTGTACTAGGTTAGATGTTCAAATGATTGTAGATCTTCACAGACATCTGTAATAATGAGATTTTAATTGTCCAATCCAAAAGCAACCCTTAACCAAAATTAGCAGCCACTCACCATAATTTCTGGTGTGTGTCAGAAAAAAAGCATTGAAGTCTTTACAGTGCTGTATGCTGGGCACAATCCCTACTGATGGAGTTTCACAAAAATGCAGAACCAAACAGTCAGTTATTTGTATGTTGGCTGCTGGCTGTTTCCTGCAGTGGCGTGTCAGACAGGTGGTGTTACAGTTGCACTGCCCTGGTATGCGAGTATGGCGTGACACATTACGATTGATGGTCAAATTACGTGCCCATGAAGCCTCTCTAGTGCTGAGCTTCCCAAGAGCTCAATACACTTATGGAGGACCAACAGTGTCCCTGGCGCCTTCTCAATTCAGTCTGAGTGTGGACTTTTGTCGAAAATTAAATCACATAAAAATCCTTTTTTACTTACTATTGGCTCTCCATTTTCTTTTTCTTAAATGCCCACCCTGAATGTTAAAATAAAGATAAGAAATAAGAGTGTGCCAGATGTTGTCAGGGGTTGGGAACTTAGTCTCCTGTGAAAGCTATTTAGTGAGCCTCATAGGGAGAGCCGTCCTGTTGTTTTACGTTAACAAGCCCAGCAGCTTGGCAGTGGAACTGAGGCCATAACCGCTTTGCTTTGTTTCCCCCTTTTGCAGCATTTATAGCATTCACAGGTGTGTGTGTGTGTGT